>JAIUJO010001492.1:22500-25000 GCA_023846275.1 Vanilla planifolia
TTCTTCTTCATCATCTTTCTCTTCTTCTTCTTCTTCTTCTCGTTCTTTATCATAGTCATCAACTTCTTCTTCTTCTTCTTCTTCTTCTTCTTCTTTGTCTTCTTATCCCTCTTCTTCTCCTTCTTCTTCTTCTTCTTTTTCTTCTTCTTCTTCTTCTTCTACTTCTTCTTCTTCCTCTTCTTCTTCTTCTTTCTCTTCTTCTTCTTCTTCTTCTTCTTCTTCCTCTCTGCTTCATCTTATTCTTCTTCTTCTTCCTGTTCTTCTTCTTCTTCTTCTTCTTCTTTCTCTTTATCATCTTTATCTTCTTCTTCTTCTTCTTATTCTTCTTCTTTTTCTTCTTCTTCATTGTGATATTTTGCTTCTTCTTCTTCTTCTTCTTCTTCTTCCTTCTCCTTCTTCTTTTTCTTCTTCTTCTTCTTTGTCTTCCTCTCCTTCTTCATCGTCATCTTCTTTTACTTCTTCTTCCTCTTCTTCTTGTCGTTCTTCTTCTTTTTCTTATCCTTCTTCTTCTTCTTTTTCACCTTCTTCTTCTTCTTTTTCTTCTTCTTCACCTTCTCCTTCTTCTTTGCCTTCTTCTTCTTCTTCTTAACATTCTTCTTCTTCTTCTTGGTCTTCTTCTTCTTCTTCTTCTTCTTCTTTTTATTCTTCGTCTCCCCTCCTCCTCCTCCTCCTCCTACTCCTCCTCCTTCTTCTTCATCTTCATTTTCTTCTTGTTCTTCTTTGTCTTTTTTTGTCATCTTTTTCTTCTTCGTCTCGCATCATCATCATCTTGTTCTTCTTCTTCGTCTTCTTCTTCTTCTTCTTCTACTTCTTCTTTGACCATTTCATCTTCTTCTTTGTCCTCTTTTTCTTGTTCTTCTTCTTCTCTTTCATCTTTTACTTCTTCTTCTTCTTCTTATTCTACATTTTCTTCTTCTTCTACTTCTTCTTCTTCTTCTTCTTCTTCTACTTCTTCTTCTTCTTCTTCTTCTCCTTCTACTTCGTCCCCTTCTTCTTCTCTGCCTTCTTCTACTTCTTCTTCTTTTTTTCCTTCTACTACTTCTTTTTCTTCCTTCTTTTACTTCTTCTACTTCTTCTTCTTTTTTTCCTTCTACTACTTCTTTTTCTTCCTTCTTTTACTTCTTCTTTTTCTTCTTCTTTCTCTTCTTCTTCTTCTTTTTATTCTTCTTCTTCTTCTTTTTATTCTTCTTCTTCTTCTTTTTCTTCTTGTTCTTCTTCTTCTTCTTTTTCTTGTTCATCATCTCCAAACTTCTTCTTCTTCTTCTTTGTCTTTTCCTTCATCTTCTTCTTCTCTGTCTTCTTCTTCTTCTTCTTCTTCTTATTCTTCACCTTCTTCTACACCTTCTCCCTCTATTTTTCTTTTTCTTCTTATTTGTCTCCTTCTTCTGCTTCTCCTTCTTCTTCTTCTTCTTCTTCTTCTTCTTCTTCTTCTTCTTCTTCTCCTGCTTCTGCTTCTTCTTCTTCTTCTCTTGCTTCTTCTTCTTCTTCTTCTTCTACTTCTTCATCTTCTTCTTCATCCTCTTCTTCTTTTACTATTACTTCTTCTTTTTCTTCTTCTTCTTCTTCTTCATCTTTTTCTTCTTCTCCTTCTACTTCGTCTTCTTCTTATGCTTCGTCAACTTCTTCTTCTTCCTCTTCTGCCATCTACTTTTTCTTTTTCTTCTTCTTCTTCTTGTACTTCTTCTTCTTCTTCTTCTTCTTTGTCTTCCTCTTCTTCTTCTTCTTCTTCATCTTCTTCTTCATCTTCTTCATCTCTTTCTTCTTCTTCTTCACCCACTGCTTCTTCTTCTTAGACTTCATCTTCTTCTACTTCTTCTTCTTCATCATCTTCGTCTTCCTCTTCTTCTTCTTCTTCTTCTTCCTCTTCTTCTCGTTCTTCTTTTACTTAGTCTTCCTCTTCTTCTCCTTCATCTTCTTTTACATCCTCTTCTTCCTCATCTTCTTCTTTGTCTTCTACTTCTTCTTCTTCTTCTTCTTCATCTTATTCTTCTTTTTCTTCTTCTTCTTCTTCTTCTTCTTCTCCTTCTTTTTCGCATTATTCTTCTTCTTCTTCATCTACATCCTCTACTTCTTCTTCCTGTTCTTTTTTTGTCTTCTTCTTCTTCTTCTTCTTAATCTTCTTCTCCTTCTTCTTCTTCTTCTTCTTTCTTATCTTCTTCTCCCTCTTCATCATCATCATCATCATCTTCTTCTTCATCGTCATCTTCTTCTCCTTCTTTGTCATTTTCTTTGCCATCTTCTTTTTCTTCTTCTTTTGCTTCTTCTTCTTCTACTTCTCCTTCTTCTTCATCTTCTTCTTTCTCTTATTCTTTCCTTTCTTCTTATTCCTCTTCTTCTTCATCATCTTATTATTCTTCTCCTTCTTTTTATTCGTCTTCTTCTTCTTCCTTTTCTTCTTCTTGTTCTTCTTCTTTGTTTTCTTTGTTTCCTTCTTTTTCTTCTTCTTCTTCTTCTTTTTTCGCTTCTTCCTCTTCCTCTTCATCTTCTTCTTCGTCTTCTT
>JAIUJO010001492.1:30000-32500 GCA_023846275.1 Vanilla planifolia
ATTTTACTTCTGCATCTTCTTTATCTTCTTCTTCGTCTTCTTCTTGATCTTCTTCTAATCTTCTTCTTCTTCTTCGTCTTGTTCTTATTCCTCTTCTTCTTCTTCTTCTTCTTCTTTCTCTTCTTCATCGTCTTCTTCTTCTTCATCATCATCTTCTTCTTCTTTTGTTGCATCTTCTTCTTCTACTACTTCTTCTACTTCTTCTTCTTCTTCATCATCTTCTCTTACTTCCTCTTCTTCTTCTTCATCATCTTCTTCTTTTCCTTCTTCATCTTCTTCTTCTTAGCCTTAATCTTATTCTTCTTCTTCTTTATCATCTTCTTCAACTTGTTCTTTAACATTTTCTTCTTCCTCTTCTTTTTTCATCTTCCAATTCTTTGCCTTCTTCGACTTCTTCTTCTTCTTCTTCTTCTTCTACTTCTTGTTTGATTTGTTCTTCTTCTTCTTCTTTTTCTTCTTTTTCTTCTTCTTCTTCTTCCTCCTCTTCTTCTTCTTCTTCTTCACCTTCTTCTTCTTCTTATTCTTCTTCTTCTTCTTTCTCTTGTTCTTCTTCTTCTTAATGTACTTTTTCCTCTACTACTTCTTCGTCTTCTTCTTCTTCCTCTATGTCGTCTTCTTCTTCTTCTTCTTCTTCTTTGCCTTTGTTCTCTTTTTCTTAATTCAACTTCTTCTTCTTCTTATTCTTCTTGTTCTTCATCCTTTTTTCTACTTCTTCTTCTTCTTCTTCTTCTACTTCCTCTTCTCCTTCTTCTTCCCCTTCTTTTTTTTCTACTTCTTCAATTTCCTTTTCTTCATCATCATCATCTTCTTCTTCTTCTCCTTTTTCTTCTTTTTTGGCTTCTACTTCTTCTTCTTCCTTTTCTTCCTCTTCTTCTTCATAGTCCTCTTCTTCTTCATAGTCCTCTTCTTCTTCTTCTTCTTTAGCTTCTTATTCTTTTTCGTCTTCTTCTTCATCATTTTCTTCCTCTTCTTCTACTACTTCTACTTCTTCTTTGTCAACTTCTTCTTCGACTTCTTTTTCCTCTACTTGTTCTTCTTCTTTGTCTTCTTCTTTTTCTTCATCATCATCTTCTTCTTCATCATCTTCTTCTTCCACTTCTTTCTTTTTTTCATCTTCTTCTACTTCTTAGTCGTGGTCGTCTTCTTCTTCTTCTTTCTTGAATTCTTCTTTTTCTTCTTCTTCTACTTCTACTTCTTCTTCTTCTTCTTTTCTTCTTCTTCTTGTTCTTCTTTTTCTTCTTCTTCTTCTTCTTCTTAATCATCTTCTTCGGCTTCTTCTTGTTATTCTTCTACTTCTTTCTCTTCTTCCCTGTCTGCTTCTTTTTCTTCTTCTTCTTCTTCTTCTTCTTCTTCTTCTCCTTCTTCACCTTCTTTTTTTCTTCTTCTTCTTCTGCTTCTTCTTCTTCTTCTTTGACTTATTCCTCATCTTCAACTTCATCTTCTTCATAATCTTCTTCTTCCTCTACTTCTTCTTCTTCTTCTTCTTTGTTTTCTTCTTCTTCTTCTTCTACTTAATTTTCTTCTTCTTCCTCTTCTTTTCTTCCTCTTCTTTGTCTTCGTCTTATCTGTCTTTTAGTTCTTCATTTTTTTCTTCTTCATCTTCTTTATCGTCTTCTTCTTCATAATCATCATCATCTTCTACTTCTTCTTCTTCTTCTCCTCCTCCTTCTTCATCCTATATTCTTCTTCCACTTCATTTTCTTCTTCTCCTTCATCTTCTCCTACTTCTTCTTCTTCCACAAGTTCTTCTTGTTCTTCTTCTTCTTCTTCTTTCCCTTCTCCTTCTCCTTCTCCTTCTCCTTTTTCTTCTTCTTATTTTTCTTCCCTTTATTCTTCGTCCTCTTCTTCTTTGTCTTCTATTTCTTTGTCTCTTTCTTCATCTTCTTCTTCTTTTTCATTGTCTCATTGTTTTTGTTGTTCTTCTTCTTCTCCTACTGCTACTACTTCTTCTCATACTTCTTCCCCTTCTTCTTCTACTTCTTCTTCTTCTTCTTTTTCTTCTTCTTCTTCTTCTTCTTCTCATTCTCCTTCTTCATCTTCACCATCTTCTACTCTCTCTTCTTCTTCTTCTTATTCTTCTTCTTTTCCTTCTTCTTCTTCTACTTCGTCTTCTTCTTCTTCTTTTTCTTCTTCTTTTTCTTCTTCTTCTTCTTCTTCTCCTTCTTCTTCTGCTTCTTCTTCATCTTCTTATCCTACTGCTTCTTTATCTTTTCTTTTTTGTCCACTTCTTCTTCTTTGCTTTTATCATCTTCATCTTCTTCGTCCTCTTGTTCTTCGTCTTCTTCCTCTCCTTCCTCTTCTTCTTTTTCTTATTTTCTTCTTTTTCTTCTTCTTTGTCTTCTTCTCCTTCTTCTTCTTCTTCGTCTTTGTCTTCTTCTTCGTCTTCTTCTATTTTTTCTTCTTCTTTTTCATCTAATTCTTCTCTACCTTCTTCAAAATCATTTTCTTCAGCTTATTTTTCCTCTTTTTCTTCTTTTTCTTCTTCTTCATCTTCTTCTTC
>JAIUJO010001492.1:37500-47500 GCA_023846275.1 Vanilla planifolia
TCTCCTACTTCTTCTTCTCCTTCTCCTTCTTCTTCTTCTTCTAATACTTCTTCTTCTTCTTCTTCTTCTTCATCTTCTCCATCTTCTTCTTCTTCTTCTTCCTCATAATCATCATCATCTTCTTCTTCCTCTTCTTGTTCCTCTTCTTCGTTTTTTCTTCTTCGTCTTTGTCTTCTACCTCCTAGACTTCTCGGCTTTCTTTTTCTTCGTCTTCATCTCCTATGTCTCATTCTTTTTCTTCTTCCTCTTCTTCTTCTTCTTCTCCTCCTCCTCCTTCAACTTCTTGTACTTCTTCTTCTTCAACCTGTACTTCTTCTTCTTTGACTTCTTCATCTTCTTCATCATCTTCTTCTTCTTCTTCTTCTTCTTCCTCTTCTTCTTCTTCTTCCTCCTCCTCCTACTTGTCTTCTTCTTCCTCTTCTCCATCTTTTTCTTTTTCTTCATCATCATCTTCTTCTTCTTCTTTTTCCTTTTCATCTTCTTCCTTTTATTTTTCTTCTTCTTCATCTTCATCTTCTTCTGCTTCGTTTTCTTCCTTTTATTCTTCTTTTTCTTCTCCATCTTCTACTTCTTCTTCTTCCTCTTCTTTTTCTTATTATTATTATTATTGTTATTATTATTATTATTATTATTATTATTATTATTATTATTATTATTATTATTATTTCTCTTGTTCTTCTTGTTCTTCTTCCTCTACTTCTTCTTCTTCTTCTTCTTCCTCTTCTTCTTCTTCTTCTTCCTCTTCTTCTTCTTCTTCTACTTCTACTTCTTCTTCTTCATCTCCCTCTTCGTCTTCCTTCACTTCTTCATCTTCTTTGTCGTCATGTTCTTCTCCTCATTCTTCTTCTTCTTCTTCTTCTTCTTCCTCTTCTTCAACTTCTTCTTCGACTTCTTCTTCTTATTCTTCTTCTTCTACTACTACTATTTATTCTACTTCTTTTTCTTCTTCTTCTTCTTTGTCTATTTCTTCTTTTTCTTCTTCTAATTCTACTTCTTTTCCTTCTCCTTCTTCTTCTACTCCTTCATCTTGTTCTCCCTCTTTTTCTTCTTCTTCTTCCTCTTCTTGTTCTTGTTCTTGTTCTTGTTCTTCTTCTCCTTCTTTTTTTTCCTTTTCTTCGCCATCTTCTTGTTCATCTTCGCCTTCTTCATCTTCTTCTTCTACTTCTTTTTATTCTTCTTCTTCTTCTTCCTCTTCTTCTCCTTCTTTCTTTTATTTCTTCTTCTTCTTCTTCTTCAACATCATCATCTTCTTCTCCTGATTCTTCTTCTTCATCTTCTACTTCTTCTTCTTTGTCCTCTCCTTCCTCCTATTTCTTCTTCTTCTTCTTCTTCTTCTTCATCGACTTCCTCTTCTTCATCTCTACATCTTCTTCTTCTTCTTCTTCTTATTCTTATTCTTCTTCTTCTTTGTCATCCTCTTCTTCCTCATCTCCTTCTTCTTCTCCTTCTTCTTCTTCTTCTTCAACTTCTTCTTCTTCTTCTTCCTATTCCTCTTCTTCTTCTTCTTCCTCATCATCTTCTTCTTCTACTTCTTCTTCTTCAAATTCTTCTACTACTACTACTTCTTCTTCTTCTAATTCTTCTACTACTACTACTTCTTCTTCTTCTTCTTCCTCTTCTTCTTCTACTTCGTCTTCTTCCTCTTCATCAACTTTTATTTTTCTTCTTCCACTTCTTCTTCTTCCTCTTCTTTGTCTTCTTCTTCTTTGTCTCTTCTTCTTCTTTTTTACCTTCTTCTTCTTCTTTTGCTTCTTTCTCATCCTCATCATCCTCATCTTCTTTTTCTTTTTCTTCTTCGTGTTCTCTTCTTTTTCTACTGCAACTTCTTTTTCTTCTTCTTCTACCTTTTCGTCTTCTTAGTTTTCTTCTTCTCCTTCTTCTGATTCTTCTTCTTCTGCTGCTTCTTTTTCTTCTTCTTCTATGTCTTCTTCTTCTTCTTCTTCTTCTTCTTTTTCTTCTTCGTCTTCTTCTTCTTCTTCTTCTTCTTCTTCTTCTTCTTCTTCTGTTTCTTCATCTTCTCCTTCATCTTCTCCTCCTTCTTCTTCTTCTTCTTCCTATTCTTCTTCTTTTTCTTCTTCTTCTTCTTCTTCTACTTCTTCTTCATCTTCTTCTTCTTCTTTTTCTTCTTCTTTTCCTTCTTCATTTTCTTCTTGTTCAACTTTTACTTCTTCTTTTTCTTCTTCTTCTTCTTCTTCATCTTCCTCTTCCTTGTCTTCTTCTTCTTCTTCTACTTCTTCTTTTTCTTCCTCCTCTTTGTTTTCCTCTTCTTCTCTTTCTATTCCTTGTCTTCCTCTTCTTTTTTGACATCTACTTCTTTTTCTTCTTCTTCTTCTTCTACCTATTCTATTTCTTTGTCATCTTCTTCTTCTTCTTCTTCTTCATCTTCTTCTCCTACTTTTTCTCCTTCTACTTCTTCTTCTCCTCCTTCTTCTCTTTCTTCTCCTTCTTCTTCTTCTTCTTATTCTTTTTCATCTACTTCTTCTCCTCCTCCTCCTCCTCCTCCTCCTTCCACTTCTTCGTCAACTTCATCTTCTTATCATTCCCCTTCTTCTTCTTCTTCTTCTTCTACTTCTTCTACTTCTTCTTCATCTACATCTTCTTCATCTTCTTCCTCTTCCTTGTCCTCTTCTTCTCCTTATCCATCTTCATCTTCTTCTTCTTCTTCCTCTTCTTCTTCTTCTTCTCCTTTATCATTTTCTTCTTTTTTATCTTCTTCTTCCTTTTCTTCTTCTTCTTCTTCTTCTATTATTCTCATTCTACTTCTTCTTCTTATTCTTCTCCTTCTTCTTCTTCTTCTTCTTCTTCTTCAACTTCTATATATTCCTTTTCTTCTTCTTCTTCTTCTTCTTCCTCTACATCTTCTTCATCTCCCTCTTCTTCTTTATCTCCTTCTTCTTCCTCTCCTCCTTCTTCTTCTTCTTCATCTTCTTCTACAACATCTTCTTACTCTTCTTCTTCTTCTTCTTCTTCGCCTCCTTTTTCTTCTTCTTCTTCTTCTTCTTCTTCGTCGACTTAATCTTCTTTTTCTTATTTCACTTCTCCATCTTCTTTCACTTTTTTTCTCCTCTTTCCTCTTCTTCTCCTTCTTCTTCTTCTCCATCTTCTTCTTCTTTTTCTCCATCTTCTTCTTCTTTTTCTCCATCTTCTTCTTCTTCTTCTTCTTCTCTTCCTTCTTCTTTGCCTTTTCCTTCTTCTTCTAATACTTCTTCTTCTTCTTCTTCTTCATCTTCTCCTTCATTTCTTCTTCTTCTACTTCTTCATAATCATCGTCATCTTCTTCTTCTTGCTCTTCTTCTTCTTCCTCTTCTTCGTCTTTGTCTTCTTCCACTAAGACTTCTGCACTTTCTTTTTCTTCTTTTTCTTCTGCTACTTCTCATTCTTTTTCTTCTTCTTACTCTTCTTCTTTTTCTTCTTCTTCTTTTTGTTCTTTTTCTTCTTTTCCCTCCTTCACATCTTCTTCTACCTCTTCTCCATCTTTTTGTTCTTCTTCATCTTCTTTTTCCTTTTCTTCTTCTTGTTCGTTTTCTTCTTATTCTTCTTCTTCTACTACTTCTTTTTCTTCCTCTTTCTCTTCTTCTTCTTTCTATTCTTCTTCTACTTCTTCTTCTTCTTCTTCTTCTTCTTCTTTTTCTTCCTTTTCTTCTTTGACTTGTTCTACTTTTTCTTCTTCCTCTTCTTCTTCTTCTTCTTCTTCTTCTACTACTTTTTTTTCTTCTTCTTCTTCTTCTTCATCTTCTTCTTCTTCTTCTTCTTCTACTTCTTCTTCTTCCTCTTTGTCTTCTTCCACTTCTTCATCTTCTTCTTCTTTGTCTTCGTGTTCTTCTTCTTCGACTTCTTCTTTTACTTCTTTTTTTGTTCTTCTTCTTGTGCTTCTTCTTATACCCATTCTTTAATTTTTCTTCTTCTTCTTCGTGTTCTTCTACTTATTTTTCTTCTTCTTCTTCTTCTTCTTCTTTTTCTTCTTCTCCATTGTCTTCTTCTTATTCATGCTCCTATTATTCTTCTTCATCTTCTTCTTCTTCTTCTTCCTCAACTTCTTCATTTTCTTCTTCTTCTTCATCATCCTCTTCTTCTTCTTCCCCTTCTTCTTCTTCTCCTTCATCTTCTTTATGTTCGTCTGCATCTTATTCTTCCTCGTCTTCTTCTTCTTCTTAGTCTTCTTCTTCTTCTTCTTCTAATCTTCATCTTCTTCCTTCTCTTCTTCTTCTTCTTCCTGTTCTTGTTCTCCTCCTCTTCGTCCTCCTCCTCCTTCTTCTTTGTCTCCTCCTTCTTCGCCATCTTCTTCTTCTTCTCCTTTTCCTTCTTCGTCTTCTTCTTCTTCTTCTTCTTCTTCTTCTTCTTCCTCTTCTTCATTTTCTACTTCTTCCCCTTTTTCTTCAACTTCTTCATCTTCTTCTTGTTCATCTTCTTCTTGCTCTTCTCCTTCTCCTGCTTCTTTTTCATCTTCTTTTTGTCCTTCTTCCTTTTTTTCTTCTTCTTTATCTTCTTCTTCTTCTTCTCCTAATTCTTCTTCTTAATCTTCTCCTCCGTCTTCATCTTCTTCTTCTTGTTTTTCATCTTCTTCTTCATTTTGTTGCTCTTCTTCTTTCTCTTCTTCTTCTTCCTCTTCTTCGTCTTTTTCTTATTTGTCTTTGTCTTCTTCTTCTTTGTCTTCTTTTCTTTCTTTTTCCTCTTCTTCTTCTTCTTCTTCACATTCTTCTTCATTATCTTTCTCATCTTCTTCTTCTCCTCCTCCTTCATCTTCTTCTTTTTCTTCTTTGTCATCTTCTTCTTCTCTTACTTATTCTTTGTCTTCTACTTCTCTTACCCCTACTTCTTTTTCTTCTTCTCCATCTTCTTTGACTTCTTCTTCTTCTTCTTCTTCTTATTCTTCTTTTACTTCTACTTCTTCTGCTTTGCCTCCTTTTTTTCTCTTCTCCTTCCACTTCTTCTTCTTCCTCTTCATCTCCTTCTTCTTCTTCTTCATCTTATGCTTATTCATCTTATCCTCCATGTTCTTCTTCTTCTTCTTCTTTTACTGCTTATTCTTCTTCTTCTCCATCTTCTTCTTCTTCTTCTACTTATTCTTCTCCTTCTTCTTCTTCCTCTTTTTCTTCTTACTCTTCTTCTTCATCTTCTTCTTCTCATTCCTTTTCATCTTTTTCTTCTTCTCCTTCTTCTTCTTCTTATTCATCTTCTTCTTCTTTTTCTTCTTTTCTGCTCCTTCTTCATCTTTGCCTTCTTCATCTTCTTCATCTTCGACTTCGACTTCTTCTTCTCCTTCTTCTTCTTCTTCTTTTTCTCCTTCTTTTTCTTCAACTTCTTCTTCTTCTTCTTATTCTTCTTCTTATTCCTCTTCTTCTTCTTCTTCTTCCTCTTCTTATTCTTTGCCTTCTTCTCTTCTTCTTCTACTTCTTCTTCTTCTTCTTCCTCTACTTCTTTTTCTTCCTCCTTTTAATCTTCTTCTTCTTCTTCTTCTTTAACTTCTTTGTCTTCTTCTTCTCCTACTTCTACTCCTTTTGCTTCTCCTTCTTCTCCTTCTTCCCCTTCATCTTCTTACTCTTCTTCATCTTCATTTTCTTTTTCTTCTCGTTCTTTTTCTTCGTCTTCTTCTTCTTCTTCTTCTTCTTCTTCTCAATCTTCATCTTCTTCTTCTTCTTCTTCAACTTATTCTTCTTCTTCTTCTTCTTCTTCATCATCTTCATGTTCATCATCATCATCATATTCTTCTTTTTCTTCCTCTTCTTCATCTTCTTCTCTTCCTCCTCCTCCTCCTCCTTCGTCCCCCTTATTCTTCTTCTCCTTATTCTTCTTCTTATTCTTCTTCGTCTTCTTCTTTTTCTTCTTCTGCTTCAACTTCTTCTTTCCCTTTCTTCTTCTTCCTCTTCTTCATCATCTTCTTCTTCTTCGTCTTCATCTTTTTTGCCTTTGTCTTCTTCTTCTTTTTCTTCTTCTTCTTCTTCTTCTTCTTCTTCTTCTGCTTCTTCTTCTTCTTCTTCTTCTAGTACTACTACTTCTACTTCTTCCTCTTCTTGTTCTCCTCTTCCTCCTCCTCCTCCTCTTTCTTCTACATCCTCTTTTTCTTCACCTTCTTTGCCTTTCTCATCTTCTCCTTCTTCTTCGTCTTCTTCATCTTCATCTTCTTATTCTTCTTCTTCTTCTTGTTCGTCATCTTCTTCTTCTTCTTTCTCTTTTTCTTCTTCTTTTTGTTCTTCTTATTCTTCTTCTTCTTCTTCTTCTCCTTCTTCTTCTTCCTCTTCTTCTTTTTCCTCATCTTCTTCATCTTTTTCTTCGTCTTCTTCTTCTACTTCTTGTTTTTCTTCTTCTTCTTGTTCCTTTTCTTCTTCTCCTTCTTTTTTTTCCTTCTTCTTCTTCTTCTTTATCTTCTTCTTCTTCTCCTTCTTCTCCTTCTTCTTCTTCTTCTTCTTCTCCCCCGCATTCTTCTTCTTCTCCATCTTCTTCTTTCCCTTCTACTTCATGCACTTCTTCTTCTTCCTCTTTTGTCCCTTTTTCTTCTTCTTTTTTGTTTTCTTTCTCTTAGACTTCTCTGTTTTCTTTTTGATCTTCTTCTTCTTCATCGTCATCTTCTTCTTTTCCTTCTTCATCTTATTCTTCTTCTTCTTTGCCTTCTTCTTCTTCAACTTCATCATCATCATCTTTATCTTCTTTTTATTCAGCTTATTCTTCTTTTTCTTCTTTTGCTTCTCCTTCTTCTTCTTCTTCTTCTACTTCGACTTCTTTTTATTCATATTCTCCTTCGTGCTCTTCTTCTTCTTCTTCTTCTTCTTCTTCTTCTTCTTCTACGAGTTCTTCTTCTTCTCCAGCATCTTCTTCTTCTCCCACTTCTCATTCTACTCCTTTTCTTCCTCTTCTTCTTCTTCTTCTTCTTCTTCTTCTTCCTCTTCTTCTTCTTCTTCTTCTTCTTCCTCCTCCTCATATTCTTCTTCCCCTTTTCCTTCGTCATTTTCTTCTTTGTTTTCTTCACCTACTTTTTTTTCCTCTTATTCTACTTGTCCTTCTCCTTCTCCTTCTCCTTCTTCTTCTTCTTCTTCCTATACTTCTTCTCTTCCTCTACTTCTTCTTCTTCTTCTTCTTCTTGTTTTTCTTCTTTTATTTCTTCTTCTTCTTCTTCTTATTATTCTTGCATTTCTGATTCTAATTCCTCTAGTTCTACTTCTTCTTCTTCTTCTTTTTCCTCTTTGCCTTCTTCCTCTTCTTCCTCTTCTTCTTCCACATCTTTGTTTTGTTCTTCTTCATCTTCTTCTTCTTCTTCTTTTCTTCTTCTTCTCATTCTTCTTCTTCTTCTTCTTTTTCTTCTTCTTCTTTTTCTTCTCCTTCCACTTCTTCTTCTTCTTCTTCTTCTCCTTCTTTTTCTTCTCTACTTCTTCTTCTTCTTCATCTTCTTCTTCTTTGCCTTCTTCTTCTTCTTCTTCTTCTTCGTCTTCTTCTTCATCATCTTCTTCTTCTTCTTCTTCTTCGTCTTCCACTTCTTCTTCCACTTCTTCGTCTTCTCATTCTTCATCTCATCTTCTTCATCTTCTTCTCCTTCTTCTTCTTCTTCTTCTTCTTCTTCTTCCTCTTCTTCTTCTTCCTCCTTTTTATCTTCTACTTCTTCTTCTTCTTCATCTTCTTATTTTATTTCTACTTCTTGTTCCTATTCTTTTTCTTCTTTGTCTTCTTCTTGTTTCTTCTTCTTCTTCTTTGTCTTCTACAATTTTGCCTTCTTATCCTTGTTATCTTTTTCTTCTTCTTCTTTGCCTTCTCCTTATTCTACGTCTCCATCATCATCTTCTTCTTTTTCTTCTTTTTCTTCTTTTTATTCTTCTTCTTCTTCTTCTACTTCTTCTTACTCTTCTTCTTCTTCCTCTTCCACTTCCTCTTCTTCTACTTCTTCTTCATCTTTTTGTTCTTTTACATCTTTTTCTTATTTTCCTTCCTCTACTTTTTCTTCTTCTTCCTCTTCTACTTCTTCTTCTTCTTCTTGTTCTTAGTCTTCTTCTTCATGTTCTTCTTCTTCTTCTTCCTCATCTTTTTTTCAACCTCTTCATCTTTTTCTTCTTCATCTTCATCTTCTTCCTCTTAGTCTTCCTCGCCTTTTTTTATTCTTCTTCTTCTTTTTCTTCTTCTACTTCTTCTTCTTCTCTTTCTTCTTCTTCATCTTCTTCCCTTTTTCTTTAACTTCTTCTTCTTCTCCTTTGACTTCTTCTTCTTATTATTATTATTCTTCTTCTTCTTATTCTTCTTCTTCTTCTTCTTCTTCTTCTTCAACTTTGTGTTCTCCTTCATCTTCTTCTTCTTTTTGTTTGTGTTCTTCTTCTTCTTTTTCTTCATCTTCTTCATCATCATCATCATCTTCTTCTTCTTCTACTTCGTCTTCTTCTTCTTTTCCATCTTCTTGTTCTTCTTATATTTTCCCTTCTTCATCTTCCTCCTCCTCTTCTTCTTCTTCTTCTTCTTTTTCTTCTTCTTATTCTTATTCTTGTTCTTCTTCTCCTTCTTCTACTCCTGCATCTTCTTCTTCTTCTTCTTCTTCTTCTTCTACTTCTTCGTCTGCTGCTTCTTCATCTTCGTCATCATCCTCTTCTTCTTCTTCTTCTTCTTCCTTTCTTTTTTCAGCCTCTTCTTTTTCTTCAACTTCTTCGCCTCTTTTTCTTCGTCATCTTGTTCTTCTTCTTCTTTGACTTCTTCTTCTTCTTCTTCTTCTTATTCTTCTTTTACTTCTACTTCTTCCACTTTGCCTAAGAAGGACAAGAAGAAGAAGAAGAAGAAAAAGAAGGCAAGAAGAAGAAGACAAAATAGAAGAAGAAAATGTAGATAAAAGGAAATAATAATAATAATAATAGTAATAATAATAATAATAATAATAATAAGGTGAAGAAAAGTGAGAAGAAGAAGAAGAACAAGAAGAATACGAATCAGATGAAAAAGGAGAATAAGGAGTAGAAGAAGAATAAGGAGAAGAAGAACAACAAGTAGAAGAAGAAGAAAAAGGAGGAGAAGAAGAAGAATAAGAATAAGAAGTAGACAAAGAGGACCAAAATAAAGAAGAAGAAAAAGAAGAAGAAGTATAAGAAGAAGAAGATCAAGAAAAAAAAGAATAAGAGGAGGATGAAGAAGAAGAATGAGAATATAAAGAAGAAGAAGAAGAAGAGGAAGAAGAAGAAGAAGAAGAAGAAGAATTGAAAGAAGTAGAAGAAGAAAAAGAGGAAGAAGAAGAAGATGATGAAGAAGAAGAAGAAGAAGAAGATGAAGAAGAAGAACAAGAAGAAGAAGATGATCAAATTATAAGTAGTATAGGAAGAAGAAGAAGAAGAAGAAAGAAGGAGGAAGAGAAGAAGAAGAAGAAGAAGAAGAAGAAGAAGAAGAGCAAGAAGAAGAAGAAAAACTAGTAGTAGAAGAAGAAGTATAAGAAGAAGAATAAAAAGAAGAAGAAGAAGAAGAAGAAGAAGAGGAAGAAGAAAAAGAAGAAGATGATGATGAAGAAGAAGATGATGAAGAAGTAGTAGAAGAAGTGGAAGATGAAGAATTAGAATTAGAAGAAGATGACGAAGAAGAAGAAGAAGAAGAAGTAGAAGATGAAGAGGAGGAAGAAGAAGAAAGAAGAAGAAGAAGAAGAAGAAGAAGAAGTAGAAGAATAATAAGAAGAAGAGGAATAAGTGGAAGAAAAAGAAGATTGAGAAGAAGAAGAAGAAGAGGAAGGGGAAGAATTAGAAGAAGGCGAAAAAGAATTAGAAGAGGAAGAAGAGGAAGAAGGAGAAGAAGAAGAAGAAGGAGAAGAAGAAGAAGAATATGAAGAAGAAGAAGAAGAGGAAGAGGAAGAGGAGGAAGAATAAGAAGAAAAAGAAGTGGAAGAAGTAGAAGAGGAAGAAGAGGTAGACGAAGAAGTTGATGAACAAGAAGAAGGAGAATAATGAGAAGAAGAAAATAAAGATGAAGAAGAAGAAGAAGAAGAAGAACAAAAGGAAAGAGAAGAAGAAGATGAAGAGGAAGAAGAATAAGAAGAACAAGAATAAGAAAAAGA
>JAIUJO010001492.1:57500-60000 GCA_023846275.1 Vanilla planifolia
GTAGGGGAAGCAGAAGAAGAAGAAGAAGAAGAAGATGAAGAAGAATAAGTAGAGGAAGAAGAGGAGGAAGGAGAAAAAGAGGAAGAAGAAGAAGAAGAAGAAGAGGAGGAAGGAGAAGATGAAGGTGGAGAAGATGAAGGTGATAGAAGAAGAGTAGAAGAAGAAGAAGAAAAAGAAGAAGAAGAAGAAAAGGAAGAGGGAGAAGAAGATGAAGAAGAAGAAGAAGAAGAGGAAGAAGAAGAAGAAGAAGTGGAAGAACAAGAAAAGGAAGAAGAAGTAGACTAAGATGTTGATCGACAAGAAGAAGAAGAAAGAAGAAATAGAAGGAGAAGAAGAAGATGATGGAGAAGAAGAAGAAGAAGAAGAAGAAGAACAAGAAAAAGAAGGAGAAGAAGAAGATGAAGAAGATGAATAAATAGATAAAGAAGAAGAAGTAGAAGAAGAAAATGGGGAAGAAGAAGAAGAATAACAAGAATAAGAAAAAGAAGGAGATGAAAATGAAGAAGAAGAAGAAGAACTTGAAGAAGAATAAGAAGAAGAAAAAGAAAAATGAGTAGAAGAAGAAGAAGAAGAGGAGGAGAAGAAAAATAAGAAGAGAAAGTAGAAGAAGGATAAGAAGAAGAAGAAGAAAAAGAAGAAGGAGAATGAGTAAGAGCAGAAGAATTAGAAAAAGAGGAAAAGGTTGATGAAGAAGAAGAGGAAGTGGAAGTGGAAGGTGAAGAAGAAGATTATGAAGAAGTAGAATAAGTTAAAAGAAAGTATAGCTGAAGTGGAAGAAGAAGAAGAAGAAGAACAAGAAGAAGTTGAAGAATAAGAAGAATAAGAAAGAAGAAGACTAAGAAGAAGAAGAAGAAGAAGAAGAAGAAGAAGAATGAGAAAAAGAAGAAGAAGAAGAAGAAGAAGAAGAAGCACAACAACAAAAAGAAGAAGATGATGAAGTAGAAGAAGAGGAGGAAGAAGAAGAAGAAGAAGAAGAAGATGATGCAGAAAAAGAAGAAGATGATGAAGATAGGGAAGAAGAAGAAGAAGAAGAGTAAAAAGGAAGAAGAAGAAGAGGAACAAGATGATGATGATGAGGAGGATTACAAAGAAGAAAAGAAGAAAAAGTAGAGAACAAAGAAGAAGAAGATGAAGAACAAGAAGGAAAAGAAGTAGTTCTAGTACAAGAAGAAGAATAGGAAGAAGAAGAATATGAAGAAGAAGAAGAAGAAAAAGAAGGAGAAGAACAAGTTGAAGAAGAAGGAGAAAAAGAAAAAGAAGAAGAAGTAGAAGAAGGAGGAGAAGAAGAAGAAGAAAAAGATGATGATGATGAATAAGAAGAAGAAGAAGAAGAAGAAGAATATGAAGAATAAGATGAAGAAGAAGAGGAAGAAAAAGAAGAAGAAGAAGAAGGAGATCAAGAACTTGAAGTAGAAGATAAAGAAGAAGAAGAACAAAAAGAAGAAGAAGAAGAAGAAGAAGAAGCAGAAGAAGAAGAAGGAGAAGGAGAAAAAGAAGTAGAAGAAAAATAAGAAGAAGAAGAATAGAAGAAATAGATGAGGAAGGTGGAGAAGAAGAAGAAAAAGAAGAAGAAGAAAAGAAGAAGATGGAGAATAAGAAGAGAAGGAAGAAGAAGAGGAAGAAGAACAAGAAGTAGAAGAAGAAGAAAGAGGAGGAGAAGAAGTTGAAGAAGAAGATGAAGAGGAAGAAGAAGAAGAAGAAAAAGAAGAACAAGAAGAAGAAAAAGAAAGAGTAGAAGAAGAAGAAAAAGAAGGACAAGAAGAAGAAGAAGAAGAATGAGGAGAAAAAGAAGAAGAATAAGCAAAAGAAGAAGTAGAAGAAGGAGGAGAGGAAGACGAAGAAGAAGATGAAGGGGAAGAAGAAGAAGAAGAAGTAGGGGAAGACGAAGAAGAAGAAGAAGAAGAAGAAGAAGATGATGATGAAGATGAAGAAGAAGAAGAAGAAGATAAAGAAGAAGAAGAAGAAGAAAAAGAGGAGAAAGAAGAAGGTGAAGAAGAAGCAGAAGTAGAAGAGGAAAAAGAAGAATAATAAGAATAAGAAGAAGAAGAAGAAGAAGGGGAGGAGGAAGAAGAAGAAGAAGCAGAGGAAGAAGAAGAAGAAAAAGAAGAAGAAGAAGAACTAAGTTAGGAATAATAAGAAAAAAAGGGAAATATAGATAAAGAAGAAGAAGAAGATCAAGAAGAAGAAAAATAAGATGAAGAAGAAGAAGAAGAAGAAGAAAGAGAGAAAGAAGAAGAAGAAGATGTAGAAGTAGAAGAAGAAGAAGATGATGATGATGAAGAAGAAGAAGTAGAAGAAAAAGAAGTAGAAGAAGTAGAAGAAGAAGAAGAAGAAAAGGAAGAAGAAGTAGAAGAAAACGAAAAGAAGAAGGTGAAGAAGATGGAGAGGAAGAAGAATAATAAGTTGAAGAAGAAGAAGTAGAAGAAGAAGAAGAAGAAAAAGAAGAAGAAGGGGAAGAAGAAGAAGAAGAAGAAGAAGAAAAAGAAAAATTAGAAGAGGA
>JAIUJO010001492.1:65000-67500 GCA_023846275.1 Vanilla planifolia
AGACAAAAAAGAAAAATAACAAGAAGAAGAGGATGATGAGCAAGAAGAAGAAGAAGAAGAAGAAGAAGGGGAAGAAGTAAAAGAAGATGAAGGAGCAGAAGAAGAAAAAGAAGAAGAGGATGAAGCGATTGAAGGAGAAAAAGTAGAAGAAGATGAAGAAAAAAAGGAAAGATGGAGGAGGAGGAGGAGAAGAAGAAGAAGAAAAAGTAGTAGTAAAAGAAGAAAAAGAAGGAGGAAGACGAGGTGGAGGACGATGAAGAAAGAAGAAGAAGAAGAAGAAGAAGTAGAAGAACAAGAAAACGAGAAGACGAAGAAGAACAAGAGAAGAAGAAGAAGAAGAAGAAGAAGAAACAACAAGAAGAAGAAGAAGCAGAAGAAGAGGAAGAAGAAAAGAAGAAGAAGAATGAAATGAAGAATGATAAGAAGAAAAAAAAAGAAAATTAGAAGAAGAAGAAGAAGAAGAAGATCAGGAAGTAGAAGAAGAAGAAGAAGAAGAAGAAGAAGAAGATTAAGAAGAAGAAGAAATAGAAGAAGAAGAAGAAAAACAATAAGATAAAGAAGAAGAAGAAGAAGAAGAAGTAGAAGAAGAAAAAGAAGATGATAAGAAGAAGTAGAAGAAGAAGAAGAAGAGAAGAAGAAAAGAAGAAGAAGAAGAAGTAGAGGAAGAAGAAGAAGAAGAAGAAGAAGAAGTGGAAGAATAAGCGGAAGAAGATGAAGAAGAAGAAGAAGAAGAATAAGAAGTTGAAGTAGAAAAAGAAGGAGGAGAAGAAGAAGAAGAAGAAGAAGAAGAAAAAGAAGAAGAAGAAGAAGAAGAAGAAGAAAAAGAAGAAGATGGGATGAAAAGTGGGAATGAGGTCGCAAAGAAGAAGAAGAGAGAAGAGAGGAGATGAGGAAGATGAAGAAGAGATGAAGAAGAAGAGGAATAAGAAGAAGTAAGGGAAGAGGAGAAGAAGAAGAAAGAGAAGAAGTTAAAAGAAGAAGATGAAGTGGAAGAGGAAGGAGAAGAAGAAGAAGAAGAAGATGAACAAAAGAAGAAGAAAGAAGAAGAGAAGAAGAAGAAGTGAAGATGAAGATGATGAAGACAAAGTAGAAGAAGAAGAATTAGAGGAAGAGGAGAAGATGATGCTGAAGAAGAAAGAAGAGAGGAAGAAGAAGAATAAGAAGAAGAAGAAAAAGAAGAAGAAGACAAGAAGAAGAAGAGAAGAAGAAGAGAGTAGATGAAGAAGAAGAAGAAAAGAAGAAAAAGAAGAAGAAGTAGAAGAAGTAGAACAATAAGAAGAAGAAGAATAATGAGAAGAGGAGGAAGAAGAAGAAGATGAAGTAGAAGAAGAGAAAAAGATGAAGAAGAGAAGGAGAGAGGAAGAAGGAAAGGAGGAGAAGAGGAGAAGAAGAAGAGAGGAAGAAGAAGAAGAAGAAGAAGGAACAAAGAAGAAAAAGAAGAAGAAGTAGTGAGAGAATTAGGAGGACGAGAAGTAGAATAAGAAGGAGAAGAAAAAGTATAAGAGAAGAAGAAGAAGAAGTTGAAGAAGAAGAAAGAGTAGTAGAAGAAGAAGAAGAAGAAGAAGAAGAAGAAGAAGTAAGAAGTGCAGAAGTAGAAGAAGTAGAAGAAGATGAAGAAAAGAGAAGAGGAAGAAGAAGAAGAAGAAGAAGAAGTAGAAGAGGAGGAGGAGAGAGAAGAAGAAGAAGAAGAAGTAACAAAGAAGAAAAAGAAGAAGAAGAGCAGTGGAGAAGGTGGAGAAGAGAAGTAGAAGAAGAATGAGAAGAAAAAGAAGAAGAGAGAACAAGAAGAAGACAAGAAGTAGAAGAAGAAGAAAAAGAAGTAGTAGTAGTGGTAGAAGAAGAAGAAGAAGAAGAAGAAGAAGTGAAGAAGTAAAGAAGTAGAAGAAGAAGAAGAAGAAGAAGAAGAAGAAGTGGAAGAAAAAGAAGAAGAAGATGATAAATAAGTAGTAGTAGTAGAAGAAGAAGAAGAAGAAGAAGAAGTGGAAGAAGAAGAAGAAGAAGAAAACAAAGAAGAAGAAGAAGATGATGAAGAAGAAGAAAAAGAAGTAGAAGAAGATGGAAATGAAGAAGTAGAGGAAGGTGAAGAAGAAGAACAAGGAGGAGAAGAAGTACTAGTGGTAGTAGTAGTAGTAGTAGAAGAAGAAGAAGAAAAAGAAGAAGAAGTATAAGTAAAACAAGACGGAGAAGAAGAAGAAGACAGAGTAGAAGAAGATAAAGAAAAAGAAGAAGATGTTGAAGATGAAGAAGCTGAAGGAGATGTACAAGAACAAGAAGTAGAAGATAAAGAAGATGATGAAAAACAAAAGAAAGAAGAAGAGGAAGCAGAAGAAAAAAAAGAAGAAGAAGAAAAAGAAGACGAAGAGGAGGAAAAAGAAGAAGATGAAGTAGTAGAAGAAGAAGAAAAATAAGAAGATGACGAAGAAGAAGAAGAAGAAGATGAAGAAGAATAAGAAGAAGAAGAAGAAGAAGAAGAAGAAGATGAAGAAGAAGTAGAAGATTA
>JAIUJO010001492.1:77500-90000 GCA_023846275.1 Vanilla planifolia
GAAGAACAAGAGGAACAAGAAGGATAAGAAAAAAAAGATTACGATGAAGTAGAAAAGAATATGAAAAAGAAGTTGAAGAAAAAGAAGAGGAAGAAGAAGAAAAAGAAGAAGAAGAAGAAGAGGAAGAAGACGAAGGTTTTCGTATCAAGCATATGTTCTTTAACTTCATCATATTGTTTAAGTGAGGATTTATCTATCGACACACTTCAAACTTATGAGATCTTTGTATAATGATTTGGGAACTGCAATTGTAGGTATTAAATATATACGATACTCATAGTTTGCTCTAAGAGTTGCATCTTATATGTGAAGGTATAACCATTTTTTGTCTTATAGGAGGAAATGGAAAGAGGAGATCCTCCCACATGTATCCAATGTTATGTGAAAGAGAATAATATTTCTAAATAAATTGCTGGAGATTACGTCAAAGGTTTGATCTCAAAGTACTGAGAAAAATTGAATGAAGAATATTTAATTATTTCGAGAACATCATGTCCATCAAAAAAACTTTGACAGATTTACCAAGAACAGCACAACGCATCTATCAACTTGGAGATGGACATGGAGCACAACATCTTGAAACTAAGGATCAAATTATTTCCTTAATTATCAAACCCATTGGACTTTAGAAATAATCTTATCTTTAAATCTTTACTCGTATTAACAACTAGAAGAGAAAGAAGAAGAAGAAGAAGAAGAAGAGAAAGAAGAAGATCAAGAAGAAGAAGAAGAAGAAGAAGCTGAAGAAGAAGAAGAAAGGGAAGAAGAAAAAAAAGAGGAGGAAGAAGAAGATGAAGAAGAAGAAGGAGGAGGACGAGGAGGAGGAGAAGAAGAAGAAGAAGAAGAAGAAGAGTAAGAAGAATAAGAAGAAAAAGAAAAGGTGGAGGAAGAAGAAGAAGAAGAGGAAGGAGAAGAAGAAGAAGTAGAAGAAGAAAAAGAAGAAGAATAAGAAGAAGAAGAAGAGGCACCAGAAAAAGAAGAATAAAAATGACGAGTAGAAAAAGAAGAAGCAGAAGAAGAATAAAAATGGGAAGAAGTAGTAGTAGAAGAAGAAGAAGATGTAGAAGAAGAAGAATAATAATAAAAAGAAGAAAAAGATGAAGAAGATGATGAAGAAGAATAATAAGAAGAAGAAGAAGAAAAAGAAGTAGAAGAAGAAGAAGGAGCTGATGATGATGATGATCAAGAACAATAAGAAGGAGAAGGAGAAGAAGAAGAAGAAGAAGAAGAAGAAGAAGAAGAAGAGAAGAAGAAGAAGAAGATGAGGAAGAAGAAGAAGAAGAACAAGAAAAAAAGAAGATGACGATGAAGAAGTAGTAGAAGAAGAAGAAGAAGAAGAAGTAGAACATGAAGGAGGAGAGGAAGAAGAGGAAGATGAATAAGAAGAAGTAGAAGAAGAAGAAGGAGGAGAAGAAGAAGAAGAAGAATAAGAGGAGGAGAAAAAGAAGAGTAAGAAGAAGAAGAAGGAGAAGAAAAAGAAGAAAAAGAAGAAGAAGAAGAAGAAGAAGAAGGAGAAGAAGTACTAAAAGAAGAAAGATAAGAAGAAGAAGGAGATGATGAAGAAGATGAAGAAGAATAAGAAGAAGGAGAAGAAAAAGAACTAGAAGAAGAATTCAAAAAACAAGAAGAAGAATGAAAAGAAGGAGAAAAGAATGAAGGAGAAGTAGAAAAAGAAGAAGAAGAAGAAGAAGAAGAAGAAGAGGCAGAAGGAGAAGAAGTAAAAGAAGAGGTAGAAGGAGAAGAAGAAGAGGAAGAAGAAGTTGAAGAAGAAGAAGAAGAAGAAGAAGAAGTTTAAGAAGAAGAAGAAGAAGATGTTGAAAGAGAAGAAGAAGAAGAAGAAGAAGAAGAAGAAGTTGAGGAAGAAGAAGAAGAAGTAGTTGTAGTAGTAGTAGAAGAAGAAAATGATGATGATGTTGATGAAGAAAGGAAGAACAAGACAAGAAGAAGAAGAGGAAGATGAGGAAGAAGAAGAAGAAGAAGAAGAAGAAGAAGAAAGGAAGAAATAGTCATGAAGAAGATGAAAAAGTAGAAGAAGAAAAAGTAGTAGTAGAAGAAGAAGAAGAAGTTCAAAAAGAAGAAAATGAAGAAGAAAAGGAAGAGGAAGAAGAGGAAGAAGGCATAGATGTAGAAGTTGAAAAAGAAGAAGAAGAAGAAGAACAAAATGAAGAAGAATAAGAAAAAGAAGGAGAAGAAGAAGAGGAAGGTGAAGAAGAAGTAAAAGAAGAAGGTGGAGAAGAAGGAGAAGAACAAGTAGAAGAAGCAGAAGCAGAAGAAGAAGAAGAAGAAGAAGAAGAAGAAAAAGAAGAAGAAGAAGAAGAAGAAAAGGAGGAGGGGGAGGGGGAGGAAGAAGAGGAAGAAGAAGAGTGAGAAGAGGAGGAAGAAGAGGAAAGAGAAGGATAGGAATAAGAGGAAAAAGATGTAGTAGAAAAAGAACACTATAAAGTAGTTGATGAAAATGATGAGGATGAAGGAGCAAAAGAAGAAGAAGAAGAAGATGATGATGATGAAGCAAAGGAAGAAGAAGAAGAATAATAAGAAGGAGAGGAACCAAAAGAAGAAGAAGAAGAATAAGAAGAGGAAGAAGAAGCAGAAGTAGAAGCAGAAGAAGAAGTAGAAGAAGAAGAAGATGATGAAGAGGAAGAAGAGGAAGAAGAGGAAGAAGAAGAAGAAGAACAAGAACAAGAAGAACAAGAACAAGGAGGGAATGATGAAGAAGAAGAAGAAGAAGAAGACAAAGAAGAGGGGAGGAGGAGGAAGAAGAAGAAGAAGAAGAAGAAAAAGAAGAAGTAGAAGTAGTAGTAGAAGAAGAAGAAGAATAAAAATGGGAAGAAAAAGAAGAAGAAGAAGAAGAAGATGAAGAAGAAGATTAAGGAGGAGGAGGAGAAGAAGAACAAGAAGAACAAGAACAAGAACAAGAAGAAGTAGACGAAGAAAAAGAAGGAGAAGAACAAGAAGAAGTAGAAGCAGAAGAAGCCAAAGAAGAAAAAGAAGAAGAAGAAGTTGAAGAAGAAGAAGAAGAAGATGAAGAAGAAGAGGAAGAAGAGGAAGAAGAAGAAGAAGAAGTGGAGGAAGAAGAGGAAAAAGAAGGATAAGAAGAAGAAGAAGTTGAAGTAGAAAAAGCATATGAAAAAGAAGTGGAAAAAAAGATGATGATGAAGAAGTAAGAGAAGAAGAAGAATTAGAGGAAGAAGAAGAAGAAGAAGAAGAAAAAGAAGATAAAGAAGAAGAAGAAGAAGAAGAAGAAGAAGAAGAAGATGAAGAAGAAAAAGGAGAAGAAAAAGAAGAAGAAGAAGAAGAAGAGAAGAAGAAGAAGAAGAAGAAGAAGAAGACGACAAAGAAGAAGACGACGAAGAAGAAGACGAAGAAGAAGAAGGCGAAGAAGAAGAAGAAGAAGGAGGAGCAGAAGGAGAAGAAGGAGCAGAAGGAGAAGAAGGAGAAGAAAGGGAAGAAGAAGAAGAGGAAGAAGAAGAAGAAGAAGAAGAAGAAAAAGACGAAGAAGAAGACAAAGAAGGAGAAGACAAAGAAGAAGAAGACGAAGAAGAAAAAAGACGAAGAAGCAGAAGACGAAGAAGAAGATGAAGAAGAAGAAGAAGAAGATGAAGAAGAAGAAGAAGAAGAAGAAGAAGAATTAGAAGAAGAAACAGAGAAGAAGAAGAAGAAGAAGAAGAAGAAGAAGAAGAGAAAGAAGAACAAGAAGAAGAAAAGTAAGAAGAAGAAGAAGAAGAAGAGAAAGAAGAAGTAGAAGTAGAAGTAGAAGAAGAAGAAGAAGAAGAAGCACTAGAAGAAGAAGAAGAATAAAAATGATGAGTAGAAAAAGAAGAAGCAAAAGAAGAATTTAATTGGGAAGGAGAAGTAGAAGAAGAAGAAAAAGAAGTAGTTGAAGAAGAAGAAGGAGAAGAAGAAGAATAATAAGAAGAAGAAGAAGTAAAAGAAGAAGAAGAAGATGAATAAGAAGAAGAAGGGTAAGTAGAAGAAAAAAGAAGAAGTGGAAGAAGAAGAAGAAGATGAAGAAGAGCAAGAAGAAGAAGAAGAAAATGAAGAGGAAGAAGTAAAAGAATAAGAAGGAGGAGAAGAAGAAGAAGAAAACGAGGAAGAAGAAGAAGTAGTAGAAGAAGAAGAACAAAAAGTGAAAGAATAAGAAAGAAGAAGAAGAAGAGGAAGTTGAAGAAGAAGAAGAAAAGAAGGAGTAGAAGAAGGAGAAGAAGTAGAAGAAGTAGATGAAGAAGAAGGAGAAGAAAAAGAAGAAAAAGTGGAACTAGAAGAATAAGAAGAAGAAGAAGAAGAAGAAGAAGCATATAAAGAATAAGAAGAAGAGGAGAAGTAGAAGAAGAAGAAGAAGAGGAACAAGAAGGATAAGAAGAAGAAGATGACGATAAAGTAGAAATAGAATATGAAAAAGAAGTTGAAGAAAAAGAAGATGAAGAAGAAGAAAAAGAAGAGGAGGAAAAAGAAGGTTTTCGAATCAAGCATATGTTCTTTAACTGCATCATATTATTTAAGTGAGGACTTATCTATCGACGCACTTCGTAGTTATGAGATCTATATAAGTATCATTCGCTCTTCGTCAATGATTTGTCGTGTGTATAATGATTTGAGAACTGCAACTGTAGGTATTAAATATATAGGACACTCATAGTTTGTTGCAAGAGTTGCATCTTAAATGTGAAGTTATAACCGTTTTTTGTATGGTAGGAGAAATGGAAAGAGGAGATTCTCCCACATGTATCCAATGTTATGTGAAAGAGAATAATATTTCTAAATTAATTGCTTGAGATTACGTCAAAGGTTTGATCTCAAAGTATGTTACACCCTTGTGTTTGATGAGTCAAGCATAAATGTTTATATTTCATATGGGCTTGTTTTAAACAAAATTGTAATATTTAATTAAGACAAGCCATGAACTTTAAATGTCTAAAATAGTGGTCTTCAAGGCTCTCGGAGTCATGGCAAGCTTTAAGGAAATTGAAGACATGTACTAAAACTTTCATACTTGATTTTCTTTTTATTTTTCTGAAATTTGATATATCCAAATTTTGAGATGATGTGACACACTAGTAGTGTTAATATTTAAAAATGTTATAAAATTAATAATTATTGAATTTTGATTTTTGGGCCAAGCTTTATTGACAAAAGTATAGACATTGGTATTTGATTTTTGAAAATTATTTAGGAATTATTTTTCACGAATTTCTTTTCATAGTCATTTAGAAAACTTATAATACTATGATAATATAAAATTATTTTGGTACACTTATATTTAAATTTTTTGCACAAAAATTCCCACAAAACGCCCTAAAACAACGTTACTCTCGGGAATTTTTACTGTAGCATTGGGCGGGTCAACCTGACCCAACCACTGGCCCGTCCATGATTTTAGAAATTAAAAAATAATAAATATTAAAAAAAAGGTGGGCTGACCCAATAGGGGGGCCCATAGTCCAAAGGAATTCAGGCCTCACGGCCACGTCGAACGGAGCACGGCAATTTCAGGTCGCAGGCGAATACGGAACAGTGCAAGATCAAGTCAACCCGAACCAGGTGATGAAATCCTGGCCAAGGAAGAGGGGAGCCAACCCCAAAGAGGCTCGATAGCAAGAGGAAGCGAATTAGCTTTAAAGCGCAATGGCAAAGCATTTTCTGCGATGTGAGACTAAACTCCAACCTTACTATCAAACAAATCAGAAGAGCAAACGCGATCGGACGGCTGAGATTATTAAGCCTAAAATGACATGCAGAAGAATCAAACCCAGGCTGCGCGGATATGCGCCAAGACGCGGAACCATTGAGGTAAACTGTTTTAATCGAAATTATGCCAGAACACATTTGACTAATACATGCAGGGTAGTATGCATGCTGCTCAGATCAAGCCCGCCCAGATCGAACGGACGGGAATAATCTCAAACGGTAAATTCGAGATTCAATCCGTGCCGTCCGTGTTTGGGCCCGAATTGGACAGTAGCTGTTTTCCGTCCGTTACCCAAACGGCTAGCTTATTTTAAGAGCCGTTGGGAGTGATTTTAGAGCTCAAATTTAAGCTCTATAAATAGGGAAGAATGAAGAGCTTCTAGAGGTTACATTTTTGCTAAGATCTCAAAGCTTTCAGATCACGACTTCGAGAAAAATCAAGTGAATACGTTGCTTCAAATTTCACAAAGAGAAAGTGGCAAAAAGGTGTCCGAAACTAGAGGTTATTGCTTCAAAAATCTCTCAATCTTTATTCCTCTATTTTTCGGTCGTGTGTGCCTCTTATTTCACTTAAAGTTATTTTAAGTTTTTTGCCAATTTTTGTATTCTCTTCTTTGGGGTAAGGGCATCCCAGCATTGTGCAAAAGCTCCGAGTTTGAGTTAAGCCCGAAAAAAACTCAAGTAGGTTCGGGATTAGCCGTAGGTAAAATCCCAAGTAGGTTTGAGGTGAACCGTACAAAAAACCTCGATTGTAATTTGGTATTTTTAGTGTTGTTTTTCCCAACACCGGTTGGGGGTGGATTTAGGCTCGATTTTGAGTCGAACCACCATAAAAATCTTTTGTGTTATATTTCTTCTTATTCGTGCTTAAAAGATTTAATTTTTAATTGAAACCGAAAATCGAAACAAATTCTATTTACCACAATTCACCCCCCCCCCTCTTGTGGGATTTCCTTAAGCACAAAGAACTTCAATTGGTATCAGAGCGAGGAATCCCAATTTACGTGAGTAACATCACGTGGGAGATCCGCTTGTGCTAAGAGAAGATTTATTCATAATTTTTGTGGTTTTGAGATTTTTGGGTTTATGGCTTCCTCTTTGGTTGAGATGAGTGCAACCATGTGTGAAGGTTTTTCTTCAAATCGGCCTTCCTTATTTAAAGGAGAATTTTACTTGTACTGGAAGAATTGTTTTAGAATTTTTATTCAATCTATTGATTTAGAATTATGGGAAGTTATGACTAAGCCTTGTGAACTTCTTAGAAATTGTTCTATTAATGAAGTCAAGCCTTTTAGTGGGCTTAATGTTGAGCACAAAAGATTGGCTCAATTAAATGCTAAGACATTAAACTATCTTCATTGTGGAATTTCTCCTAGTGAGTTTACACAAATTATGAATTTGCATACGACATTTGAGGTGTGAAAAAAACTCGAAGTAACTTATGAGGGCACCTCACAAGTGAAAGAGACAAAAATTAACATCCTCACCCATGATTATGAACTTTTTAGAATGAATCCCGAAGAGAGTATTAAAAGCATGTTTTTACGGTTTAATGATATTACAAATGGCTTGGCAAATCTTGGGAGGGTATTCTTAAATGGTGACCTTGTAAGAAAAATTTTGAGAATCCTTCCAAAGGAATATGATCCCCTTGCAATGGCTATTAAAGCAGCTAAAGATATCAACAAACTTTCATTAGATGAACTCCTTGGGGAACTTCTCACTGCCAAAATAGAGATGACTAGGAGACTAACGGAAGAGGTTTCTAAAAGCAAGTTAAAGCATGAAAGGAAGAAGGAAGAACCCACGGCCTTTAAAGCCGCCAAATATGATTCGGATTCCACTTCCACCTCTCCCACTGATTTGGAGGATGAGGTAAGCTTTCATGTTAAAGGTTTAGCAAAAAATTTGGTAAAAAATTTTCTTAATAGGAAATGGAAGAAGAAGAGTAATAAGGAAAGGAAGAGGCCACCAACATGCTTTGAGTGTGGTCAAATCGGTCATATTAAACTGGAATGTCCAAAACTTAAGGACAAGAATATGAAGGAGGAAAAGAAGAAGAAGAAGAGCTTGAAGAAAAAGAAAGCTTTCCAAGCTAAATGGAGTGCCTCCGAAGATTCGGATGTTTCAAGCTCAAGTAGAGGAGAAGAAGGGATGATTTGTTTTATGGCAAATGAGGCATCTTCAACATCCTCAAGTGAAGAAGAAGAAGAAAATTAGGTAAGCTCTTGGACAAGAGATATTCTTGAAAGTAATTATATTGAAATTATGAATACCTTGACTTCTTTAATGAGTGGTCATAAAAATTTAAAAAAGATTTACAAAGAAAAAGTTGAATTGTTTGATTTTGTTATGAAAGAAGATGAAAAGAAAAAGATAGAAAATCAAAATTTATGTGATGAAAATGCTTCTCTTATTATTGAAAATACTTCTTTAAAGCATGATATTTGTGTTTTGAAAGAAAAAATACTATTTTTTTAGCATGCTAAAATAAGAAAAATTTCACATACTTCTCATGCTTCACATGTTTATTATTCTTCACATAACCTTAATTTTGAAAAACCTATAAACTTAAGCATGCCTAGGCCATCAAATATTGTTTGTTTTTATTGTTGTAAACATGGACATACTTTGAAAGATTGCTTTTTTAGGAGAAACATGTATGCACATAAACAAAATTTTAGATGGATTGTTAAGAATGAGAATGTGAAAGCTCCATTTAGTGCTCAACCCAAGTTTGCTTGGGTTCCTAAGAGTAGAGCTTAGAAGACTAGAAGAAAAGGCCTCCAAAATATTTGGAGACATTCTAGAATAGGTTTAGAATACTTAGAAAACTTAAATTGATAATTTCATTTAGTGGTATATTTCTAATTTAAATTTTACAACTTATACAGTCAAAACCAAGAAGAAAATCAAAATCCACATCTTGGGTATTGGATAAAGGATGTTCAAGACACATGACTGGAGACAAAAGTAAGTTCAAATCATTGAGATCAAGTCCAAATAGAAAGGTGACTCTAGGGGACAACACAAAGAAAAGAATCATTGGAATTGGAGATGTAGGTACGACAAACTTTACCGTTTCAAATGTATTTTTAGTAGATGGTTTAGAATTTAATTTAATTAGTATTAGTCAACTTTGTGATAATGGCTTTGATATTATTTTTAATACAAAAGTTTGCAAAATCATGAAAGATAATCATGAATTACTTGTAGGAAAAAGAAAATGTGATACCTATGTAATAGTTTTGAACAATTAGAACCTAGTGGTTTGGAATGCCTAATGACCCAATCTAATGAAAACTCACTATGGCATAAAAGATTATGCCATGTGGGATACTCCACCTTGAAGAAGATTACAAAGTTAGATGTAGTTAGAGGGCTTCCCAAACAAAGTAAATCAAGTTGGGAGTTGTGTGAATCTTGTCAAAAAGGGAAACAAGTCAAATCTTCTTATTCGTGCTTAAAAGATTTAATTTTTAATTGAAACCAAAAATCGAAACAAATTTTATTTACCACAATTCACCCCCCCTCTTGTGGGATTTCCTTAAGCACAAACAACTTCAAAGTATAGAAAAAAATTGAAGGAAGAAACATTTAATGATTTCGAGAACATCATGTCCTTCAAAAAAACTTTGATATATTTACCAAGAATAGCACAACGCATCTATCAACTTGGAGATGGACATGGAGCACAACATCTTGAAACTAAAGATCAAATTATTTCCTTATTTATTAAACCCATTCCACTTTAGAAACAATCTTATCTTTCATTCCTTACTTGGATTAACAACAAGAAGAGAAAGAAGAGAAGAAGAAGAAGAAGAAGAAGAGAAAGAAGAAGATCAAGAAGAGAAAGAGGAAGAAGAAGTAAAAGAAGAAGAAGAAGAAGAAGAAGAAGGGTAAGTAGAAGAAAAAGGGAAGAAGTGGAAGAAGAAAAAGAAAATGATGAAGAGTAAGAAGAAGAAGAAGACAAAGAAGAGGAAGAAGAAAAGAATAAGAAGAAGGAGAAGAAGAAGAAGAAGAAAAAGAAAAAGAAGAAGTAGTAGTAGAAGGAGAAGAATAAAAAGTGAAAGAATAAGAAAGAAGATGAAGAACAGGATGAAGAAGAAGAAGAAGAAGAAGGTGAAGAAGAAGAAGAAGAAAAGAAGAAGAAGAAGAAGAAGAAGTAGAAGAAGTAGAAGAAGAAGAAGGAGAAGAAAAAGAAGGAGAAGTGGAACCAGAAGAATAAGAAGAAGAAAAGAAGAAGAAGAAGAAGAGGAAGAAGAAGCAAATAAAGAATAAAAAGAAGAGGAGAAGAATTAGAAGAAGAAGAAGAAGAGGAACAAGAAGGACAAGAAGAAGAAGATGATGATGAATAGAAAAGAATATGAAAAAGAAGTTGAAGAAAAAGAAGAGGATGAAGAAGAAAAAGAAGAAGAGGAAGAAGAAGAAGGTTTTCGTGTCAAGCATATGTTCTTTAACTGCATCATATTGTTTAAGTGAGGATTTATCTATTGACGCACTTCATACTTATGAGATCTTTATAAGTATCATTCGTTCTTCGTCAATGCTTTGTCTTGTGTATAATTATTTTGGAACTGCAACGGTAGGTATTAAATATATACAATACTCATAGTTTGCTCCAAGAGTTGCATCTTAAATGTGAAGGCATTACCATTTTTTGTCTTATAGGAGGAAATGGAAAGAGGAGATCCTCCCACATGTGTCCAATGTTATGTGAAAGAGAATAATATTTCTAAACTAATTGCTCAAGATTACATCAAAGGTTTGATCTCAAAGTACTGAGAAAAATTGAATGAAGAAACATTTAACGATTTCGAGAACATCATGTCCTTCAAAACAACTTTGATAGATTTACCAAGAAAAGCACAACACATCTATCAACTTGGAGATGGACATAGAGCACTACATCTTGAAACTAAGGATAAAATTATTTCCTTAATTATGAAACCTATTCCACTTTAGAAATAATCTTATCTTTCATTCCTTACTTGGATTAAAAACAAGAAGAGAAGGAAGAAGAAGGAGAAGAAGAAGAAGAAGAGAAAGAAGAAGATCAAGAAGAAGAAGGAGAAGAAGAAGAAGAAGAAAAAAAGAGGAGGAAGAAGATGAAGTAGAAGAAGAAGAAGAAGAAGCAGCAGGAGGAGGAGGAGGATGAGGAGAAGAAGAACTAAAAGAAGAAGTGTAAGAAGAACAAGAAGAAAAAGAAAAGGAGGAGGAGGAAGAAGAAGAAGAAGAAGAAGTGAAAGGAGAAGAAGTAGAAGTAGAAGACGAAAAAGAAGAAGAATAAGAAGAAGAAGAAGAAGAAGCGCCAGAAGAAGAAGAATAAAAATGACGAGTGGAAAAAGAAGAAGCAGAAGAAGAATAAAAATGAGAAGAAGTAGAAGAAGAAGAAGAAGAAGAAGAAGTAGAAGAAGAAGAATAAGAAGAAGAAGGAAAAGATGAAGAAGATGATGAAGAAGAATAACAAGAATAAGAAAAAGAAGAAGAAGAAAAAGAAGAAAAAGAAGAAGAAGAAGCTGATGATGATGATGATGATGATGAGTAAGAAGGAGAAGGAGAAGAAGAAGATGATGAAGAAGAAGAAGAAGAGAAGAAGAAGAAGAAGAAGAGGAAGAAGAAGAAGAAGAAGAAGAATAAAAAGAAGACGATTATGAAGAAGAAGAAAAGGAAGAAGAAGAAGAAGAAGAAGTAGAACATGAAGAAGGAGAGGAAGAAGTGGAGGAAGAAGAAGAAGAAGTAAAAGAAGAAGAAGGAGAAGAAGGAGGAGAAGAAGAATAAGAGGAGGAAGAAAAGAAGAGTAAGAAGAAGAAGACGAAGGAGAAAAAGAAGAAAAACAAGAAGAAGAAGAAGAACAAGAAGAAGAAGAAGAAGGAGAAGAAGTACTAAAAGAAGAAGAACAATAAAAAAGACAAGAAGAAGAAGGAGAAGATGAAGAAGAAGTAGAGGAAGAAGAAGATTAAGAAGAATAAGAAGAAAGAGAAGAAGAAGAAGTAGAAGAAGAATGAAAAGAAGAAGAAGAAAAATGAAAAGAAGAGTAATAAGAGGAAGGAGAAGTAGAAAAAGAAGAAGAAGAAGAAGAAGAAGAAGAGGTAGAAGGAGAAGAACTAAAAGAAGAGGTAGAAGGAGAAGAAGGAGAGGAAGAAGAAGTTGAAGAACAAGAAGAAGTAGAAGAAGAAGAAGAAGTTGAAGAAGAAGAAGAAGAGGTCGAAAGAGAAGAAGAAGAAGAAGTTAAAGAAGAAGAAGAAGAAGAAGTAGTAGTAGTAGAAGAAGAAGATGATGATGATGATGAAGAAAGGAAGAATTAGACGAGAAGAAGAATAAGAAGAAGAAGAAGAAGAAGAAGAAGAAAGGAAGAACTAGATGTGAAAAAGAAGAAAAAGAAGAAGAAGAAGAAGAAGAAGAAGAAAAAGTAGAAGAAGAAGAAGAGGAAGAAGAAGAAGAAGATCAAAACAAAGAAAATGAAGAAGAAGAAGAAGAAGAGGAAGAAGAGGCAGATGTAGAAGTTGAAGAATAAGAAGAAGAAGAACAAGAAGAAGAAGAACAAAAAGAAGTAGAATAAGAAAAAGGAGAAGTAGAAGAAGAAGAAGAAGAAGAAGAAGTAAAAGAAGAAGAAGGAGAAGAAGGAGAACAACAAGTAGAAGAAGTAGAAGCAAAAGAAGAAGAAGAAGAGAAGAAGAAGAATAAGAATAAGAATAAGAAGAAGAAGAAGAACAAGAAGAAGAAGAAGAGGAAGAGGAGGAGGAGGAGGAAGAAGAGAAAGAAGAAGAGGGAGAAGAGGAGGAAGAAGAGGAAAGAGAAGGATATGAAGA
>JAIUJO010001492.1:92500-97500 GCA_023846275.1 Vanilla planifolia
AGAAGAAGAAAAAGGATATGAAGAAGAAGTAGGAGAAGGAGGAGGAGGAGAAGAGGTAGAAGGAGAAGAAGAAGGAGAAAAAGAAGAAGAAGAGAAAGAAGAAGAAGAAGAAGAGGAAGAAGAAGAAGGAGAAGCGGAGAAGTCGATGAAGAAGAAAAAGAAGTAGTAGTAAAAGAAGATGAAAGAAGAAGAAGAAGAAGAAGTAGAAGATGAGGAAAAGAAGAAGAAGAAGAAGAAGAAGAAGAAGAAGTAGTAGAAGAAGAGGAAGAAGAACAAGAAGACAAAGAAGAAGAAGCAGAAGATGATGATGAAGAAGATGTAGAAAAAGAAGAATAAGAAGGAGAAGAAGAAGAAGAAGAAGAAGAAGAAGAAGAAGATGACAAAGAAGAAGAAGAACAAAATGAAGAAGGAGAGGAAGATGATGAAAAAGAACAAGGAGGAGAAGAAGTACTAGTGGTAGTAGTAGTCGTAGTAATAATAGAAGAACAAGAAGAAGAGGAAGAAGAGGAAAAAGAAGAAGGAGAAGAAGAAGGAGAAGAATAAGGAGAAGAAGAAGAAGAAGAAGTTAAAGAAGAAGAAGAAGAAGAAGAAGCAGAAGAAGAGGAAGAAGAAGTAGAAGAAGAAGAAGAAGACGGAGTAACAATAGAAGAAAAAGAATAAGTGTAAGAAGAAGAAGCTGATGGAGAATTACAAGAACAAGAAGATGAAGAAGATAACGAAGATGAAGAAAAAGAAGAGGAAGAAGAAGAAGAACTACAACAAGAAAAAGAAGAAGAAGAAGAGGAGGAAGAGGAAGAAGGAGAAGAAGTGGAGGAGGTAGAAGAAGAAGTTGATGGTGGTGAAGTAGATGCAGAATACGAAAAATAAGAAGAAGAAAAAAATGAAGAATAGGAATAAGAAGAAGAAAAGAAGATGAAGAAGAAAAAATAAGAAGAAGAAGAAGAAGTAGTAGTAGATGAAGAAGACAAAGAAGCAGAATAAGAAGAATTAGAAGAAGAAGTCGAGAAGAAGAGGAAGAAGAAGAAGAAGAAGAAGAAGAAGATGATGAAGAAATAAAAGGAGAAGTAGAAGTTAAAGAAGAAGAAGAAGAAGAGAAGAAGGAGATGAAGATGAAGAAGAAAAAGAAGAGGAAGGAAAAGAAGAAGGAGAAGAAAAGGGAGAAAAAGGAGGAGGAGATGGAGGAGCAGGAAGAAGAGAAGAAGAACAAGAAGAAGAAGAAGAAGAAGAAATAAAAGAAGAAGAAGAAGGAGAAGAACAAGAAGAGGAAGCAAAAGCAGAAGAAGAAGAGGAAGAGAAGAAGAAAAAGAAGAAGAAGAAGAAGATGAAGAAGAAGAAGAAGAAGAAGAAGACGAAGAGGAAGAAGAGGAAAAAGAAAAAGAAGAAAAGGAAGAAGGGGAAGAAGTAGGATATGTAGAAGAAGATTAAGATGAAGTAGAGAACGAATATGAAAGAGAAGTAGAAGAAAAAGATCAGGATGATGATGATGAAGAAGAAGAAGAAGAACAAGAAGAAGAAGAGGAAGAAGCAGAGGAAGAAGAAGGGCAAGAAAAAGAAGAAGGAAAATAAGGAGAGGAAAATGAAGAAGAAGAAGAAGAAGAAGAAAAAGAAGAAGAAGAAGAAGAAATAAAAGAAGAAGAAGAAGGAGAAGAAGAAGAAGAGGAAGCAAAAGCAGAAGAAGAAGAGAAAGTAGAAGAAGAAAAAGAAGAAGAAGAAGAAGAAAAACAAGAGGAAGAAGAAGGAGAGGAAGAAGAAGGGCAAGAAAAAGAAGAAGGAAAATAAGGAGATGAAAATGAAGAAGAAGAAGAAGAAGAAGAAGAAAAAGAATAAGAAGAAGAAGAAGAAGTAGAAGAAGAAGAAGAAGAAGAAAAAGAAGAGGAAGAAGAGGGACAACAATGATAGGAAGAAGAAGAAGATGATGGTGAAGTAGAAAAGAATATGATAAAGAAGTCAAAGAAAATGATGAGGAAGAAGAGGAAGAGGAAGAAGAAGAAGAAGAGAAGAAGAATAAGAAAAAGAAAATGAACATGAAGAAGAAGTAGAAAAAGTAGGAGAAGAAGAAGCAGAAGAAGAAGAAGAAGAAGAAGAGGAAGTAAAAGTAGAAGAACAAAAGGAGAGGAAGAAGAAGAAGAAGAAGAATATGAGTAGAAAAAGAAGAAGAAGAAAAAGAAGTACAAGAAAAAGATGGACAATAAAAATGAAAAAAAGAGGAAGAAGAAGAAGAAGAAGAAGAAGATGTAGTAGAAGAGAAAGAAGAAGAAGAAGAAGAAGGTGGAGGAGAAGAAGAAGAAGGAGAAGTAGCAGAAGAAGTGGAAGGAGAAGAAGGAGAAGATGAAGAAGAAGAGGTCGAGGTTGAAGAAGAATAAAAAAAACTGTTAGAAGGAGAAGAAGAAGAAAGAGAAGGAGAAGAAGAAGAAGAAGAAGAAGTAAAAGAAGAAGAAGAAAAAGAGTTAGAAGGAGAAGAAGAAGAAGAAAAAGAAGTTAAAGAAGAAGAAGAAGAAGAAAAGAAGAAGTAGACAAGAAGAAGGATAGAAGAAGAAGGGGAAGAAGAAGAAGAATAAGATGAAGAACAAAAAGAAGGAAAAGAAGTAGTAGAAGAAGAAGACGAAGTCGAAGGAGGAGGAGGCAGAGAAGAAGAAGAAGAAGAAGAAGAGAAATTAGTAGAAGAAGTAGAAGAATAAGAAGGAGAAGAAGAATAAGAAGGTGAAGAAGAAGAGAATGAAGAAGAAGATGAAGAAGTTGAAGTCGACAAAGAAGGAGGAGAAGTAAAAGTTGAAGAAGAAGAAGAAGATGATGAAGAAAAAGAAGAAAAAGGAGGAGGAGGAGAAGAAGAAGAAGAAGAAGAAATAGAAGTAGAAGAAGAAGAAGAAGAAGAAGAAGAAGAAGAATTAAAAGAAAAAAATTAAGAAGAAGAAAAAGAAGAAGAAAAAGAAGAAGAAGCAGAAGTAGAAGCAGAACAAGTACAAGAAGAAGAAGAAGAAGAAGAAGAAGAGAAAGAAGAGGAAGAAGAAGAAGAAGGGGAGAAAGAAGAGGAAGAAGAAGGATAAGAAGAACAAGAAGAAGATGAAGTAGAAAAAGAATATGAAAAAGAAGTAGAAGAAAAAAAATATGAGGATGAAGTAGAAGAAGAAGAAGAAAAAGAAGAAGAAGAAGAAGAAGAAAAATAAGAAGAAGAAGAAGATGATGATGATGAAGAAGAAGTAGAAGAAGAAGAAGACAACGAGGGTGAAGAAGAAGAAGGGGAAGAATAAGAAACAAAAGTAGTGGAAGAAGAAGAAGGAAAGAAAGAAGAAGAAGAAGACAATGAAGAGGTAGAAGAAGAAGAATAAGAAGAAGGTGATGAAGAAGAAGAAGAAAAAGAGGAAGAAGAAGAAGTAGTAGTAGTAGAAGAAAATTAAAAATGGAAAGGATAAGAAGTAGAAGAAGAAGAAGAAGAAGAAGAAGAAGAAGAAGAAGGTGAAGAAGAAGAAGAAGAAGAAAAGAAGATGATGATGATGAAGAAGAAGAAGAAGTAGATGAAGAAGAAGAAGGAGACTAAAAAGAAGAAGAAGTGGAACAACAAGAATAAGAAGAAGAAAAGAAGTAGAAGAAGAGGAAAAGAAGTAGAAGAAGAAGAAGAGGAAGAAGAAGCATATAAAGAATAAGAAGAAGAGAAGAAGAAGAAGAAGAAGAAGAAGAAGAAGAGGAACAAGAAGGATAAGAAGAAGAAGAAGAAGAAGATGATGAAGTAGAAAAAGAATATGAAAAAGAAGTTGAAGAAAAAGAAGAGGAAGAAGAAGAAAAAGAAGAAGATGAAGAAGAAGAAGAAGGAGAAGAAGAAGAAGAAGAAGAGGAAGAAGAAGAAGGTTTTTGTATCGACATATGTTCTTTAACTGCATCATATTGTTTAAGTAAGGATTTATCTATCGACACACTTATACTTATGAGATCTGTATAAGTATCATTCGTTCTTCGTCAATGCATCGTCGTGTATATAATGATTTGGGAACTACAACTGTAGGTATTAAATATATACGATAGTCATAGTTTGTTCCAAGAGTTGCGTCTTAAATGTGAAGGTATAACCATTTTTTTTGTTAGAGGAGGAAATGGAAAGAGGAGATCCTCTCACATGTATCAAATTTTTTGTGAAAGACAATAATATTTATAAATTAATTTTTGGAGATTTCATCAAAGATTTGATCTCAAAGCACTGAAAAAAATTGAATGAAGAAAAATTTAATTACATCAAGAACATCAAGTCCTTCAAAAAAAACTTTGATAGATTTACCAAGAATAGCAAAACGCATTTATCAGCTTGGAGATGGACATGGAGCACAACATCTTGAAACTAAGGATCAAATTATATCCTTAATTATCAAACCCATTACACTTTGGAAATAAACTTATCTTTCATTCCTTACTCGGATTAACAACTAGAAGAGAAAGAAGAAGAAGAACAAGAAGAAGAGAAAGAAGAAGATCAAGAAGAAGAAGAAGCTGAAGAAGAAGAAGAAGAAGGGCAAGAAGAAGAAGAAGAAGACGGAGTAGGAGAAGAAGAAGAAGAAGAAGAACTAGAAGAGTAAGAAGAACAAGAAGAAAAAGAAAAGCTGGAGGAAGAAGAAGAAGAAGAAGAGGAAGGAGAAGAAGTAGAAGTAGAAGAAGAAAAAGAAGAAGAATAAGAAGAAGAAGAAGCACCAGAAGAAAAAGAATAAAGTGACATGTAGAAAAAGAAGAAGCAGAAGAAGAATAAAAATAGGAAGAAGAAGTAGAAGAAGAAGAAGAAGATGTAGAAGAAGAAGAATAATATTAAGAAGAAGAAAAACATGAAGAAGATGACGAAGAAGAAGAAGAAGAAAATGAAGAAGAAAAGAAGAAGAAGAAGCAGAAGAAGAAGCTGATGATGATGATGATGAAGAATAAGAAGGAGAAGGAGAAGAAGAAGAAGAAGAAGAAGAAGAAGAGAAGAAGAAGAAGAAGAAGAAGAAGAGGAAGAAGAGGAAGAAGAAGAAGAAAAAAAGAAG
>JAIUJO010001492.1:105000-112500 GCA_023846275.1 Vanilla planifolia
ATAAATGAATATATTGCCAAATTCGATGAATATCATCTCAGATGTGGAATAGATGAAGACCCATCTATGACTCTCTCCCAATTTCGTGCTGGACTTAGGGAAGATCTACAAAGAGAACTTTTAATTCGTGGCGTAGAATCCCTACCCGAAGCCTATAGAATAACTAGCGAAATAGAGCGCTTACAAAAGACCTATCATACAAAGAAGTTTGAACCCAAACCTATACCTAAATATTCTAATAATGGATCATCTACTAGCCATACCCAGCCTACTACCGCCATAAAACCCAATCCAACCACCACAAGACCTAAAGAAATAACTTGCTATAAATGTAATGGAAAAGGACATGTAGCAACCCAATGTCCCACCAGGATAAACTACTTAGGAGAAGGTGAAAGTGAGGAACCTGAAATAGACACCGAGGAGATAACAGAATACAACCCAGATAGTGATCTTGCTAATGAATATTATGAAGATGAAGAAGACAACCCAGGGGAAGAAACTCTAGCTGTAGTCAGATGCACCCTTACTCAACCAAAAATTAGTGAAGACTAGAGAAGAACTGCAATCTTTCATACTTTCATTAAAATAGGAGAAAAGGTTTGCAAAGTAGTAATCGATAGTGGGAGCAGTATTAATGCCATTTCTACAGATTCGGTGACCAAACTTGGCCTAATTATGACCCCACATCCCCACTCTTACACTGTCTCATGGATTAACGAGACATCTATTCCAGTTAAAGTATAATGTGTAGTTCCTTTAGCATTTGGACAATATTCAGAAGATATAGTTTGTTACATAGTCCCAATGCAAGTAGGAAGTATCATATTAGGGAGACCATGGCTTTATGACCACGATGCTTTATTAACAGGGAAATCCAATACATGCATCTTTACGCATAATGGACAAAAGATTAAACTATACCCATCCCCTCCCAAGGATAAAGTTCAACCTATCAAGAAGACAAATCAAATTAAGAGTAAAAAAATTCATATCATATCTAAAGGAGAAGCCATGCATGAATTCACTAATAGATTAGTAATATGGGCATTAGCAGTTAAAAAAGTACAAACTGAAGTTGTCAACCAAAGTTTAGGAAACTTATTAAGAAATTTAGTTGGTGATAACGTTAAAAAGTAGGACCTACTTTTACCAAGAATAGAATATGCTTATAATAGCTCAGTCAATAGGACAATTGGAATAAGCCCGTTCGAGGCCTATAAGGGTTATAAGCCCCATAGTCCTATAGACTTAATTCCTTTACCTACATATACTCGTTCATCAGAATCAGCCATAGAATTTGCCGAACATATAAGAAATATTGATAAAAGGATAAAAGAAAAAATTAATCTAAGCAATGAAACATATAAAAAATTGGCTGATGCACATGAAAGAACAAGGAGTTTTCTGTGGGAGATTTTGTCATGATACGTGTGAGGCCTGAGAGGTTTCCTCTAGGAACATTAAGAAAGTTGCATGCAAAGGGCATCAGACCTTTTAGAATCATAACTAAAATTAGCCCGAACGCGTACACTTTAGAGTTGCCAGACGGTTATGGAGTGAGCAACACTTTCAATATCTCAGACTTGGTGGCTTACAAGGAGCCAGTTGAAATACCTAGTGAGCCGTTTGAGCCTGAATCTACTCCCCTTGTGAGTGAACCTCTACCCGAGTGTCCACAGGCCTGTTTTAAGAAATCTAGTGAGCAGATTGAAAAAATTATTGATGATAAAATTACTAACACTAGGAATAAACAATATCGGAAATATCTTGTACATTGGAAAGACAGGTTAAACGAAGATGACACTTGGATATCTCGAGAGGAGCTTCATCGTTTGAACCCTGGAGCACTTGAAGACTATGAGAGGGCCAGAGATTACTCATCAAAGCTGAGTTTTTCCCACCCCAAGGGAAATGATGAGGACATAATGTTCGAGATGGACTTTCGACGTCCAAGGACCAGGTCTTGTACCAAAAAAAAAAAAAAAAAAAAAAAAAAAACTAGGAAAAAATCATTATTCCTGCCACCGATTGCCGCCTCCGCCGCAACCTCCTCTGCCATAGGGAACCGCCCGCAGCCGTTTCGAACCGCTCCTACCCGAACCGGATCTGGGTTTGCCTGAACCACTGTGCATGAGTCCAGCCAGGCGCCTACCCAAGCTACCCACCGGATGACCCGCGACCTGCGACCCGCGCCGACCCACGCCAGCCCGCACCGACCCGCGCCAGCCCACACCGACCCGCACCGCCGCTGCCGCCGCCGTCGCCGCGCCTCCAGCCATCCGAAATTAGGATGAATGAACTTAATTTTCATTATTTTTCTCAGATTTCTATGAGTTTGTTTGTAATTTTTAGGTGACTTTTAGTTTACCCATGTGTCCTTTAGTATTCCCATGTTATGAGTGAAAATGTCTTTTGTACCCTTATGGATTCCTATATAAGGGGGAGTCCTCTTCTGTTGTAGGGGACTGAATAGTTAATGCAAGCTCTTTTTGAGTGTTCTTTGCTTCCATTCTGAGTTCGTGAGTGCTCTGAGTGTCTTTGGCGTGCCGACTCGTCAAAGCTCTGATACTGGGAGGAGGGACGCGAGGTCCAAGTGGTGAGACACCACTCCAGTCTATCATCTTCCTTCATCGCTCAACCATCTTCAAGTTGGAATTTTTTGTTTTTCCTCGTCTTCCTTTTTACGAGTAATTTCCATTCCTAGATTATTAATTTGTCTTCAATATATTTTCATTCTGCGAAGTACAACTTTTACTATAAATTATATTTTAAGTTCAACTGGTACTTAACCAATCTAAGTACTCCCTATTTCTGCGTGTTTGAAAGTGTGTAGCCGTAATCGATTTAGCTACTTCTTAGCCGCTAACGATCCTAAGTTTAGTAAGGATTCATTGGTTGGTGCCTTTTGCGTTCAACCCTCATCGTATATAGGTGTGTGTCCCTTAGGGTGACGGCCCTGCTCTTTGTTGTGCATCAGTCACGAATTTTCTAACTAAGCAATTTTCGTCTAGTCCTACATCAGGAAGAGGAAGAAGAAGTAAGGGAGGAAGAAGAAGAAGAAGAAGGATAAGAAGAAGAAGAAGAAGAAGTTGAAGTAGAAAAAGATTATGAAAAAGAAGTGGAAGAAAAAAATATGAGGATGAAGTAGAAGAAGAAGAAGAAGAAGAAGAAGATGAAGATGATGAAGAAAAAGAAGAAAAATAAGAAGAAGAAGAAGAAGAAGAACATGATGAAAAAGAAGTAGAAGAAGAAGAAGAAGGAGAAGAGGATGAAGAAGAAGAAGGGGAAGAATAGGAGAGAAAAGAAGTAAAAGAAGAAGAAGAAGAAGAGCAAGAAGAAGAAGAAGATAATGAAGAGGAAGAAGAAGAAGAATAAGGTGAAGGAGAAGAAGAAGCAGAAGAAGAAGAACAAAAAGAGGAACAAGAAGAAGTAGTAGTAGAAGAAAAATAATAAAAATTGAAAGAATAGGAAGAAGAAGAAGAAGAAGAAGGTGAAGAAGAAGAAGAAGAAGAAAAGAAGAAGAAGAAGAAGAAGAAGAAGGAGAAGAAAAAGAAGAAGTGAAACCAGAAGAATAAGAAGATGAAGAAGAAGAAGAAGAAGAAGAAGCATAGAAAGAATAAGAAGAAGAGGAGATGAAGAAGAAGAGGAAGAAGAGGAACAAGAAGGATAAGAAGATGAAGAAGATGATGAAATAGAAAAAGAATATGAAAAAGAAGTTGAAGAAAAAGAAGAGGAAGAAGAAGAAAAAGAAGAAGAAGATGATGAAGAAGAAGAAGAACAAGAAGGAGAGGAAGAGGAAGAAGAAGAATGTTTTCGTATCAATCATATGTTGTTTAGCTGCATAATATTGTTTATGTGAGGATTTATCTATTGACGCACATCATACTTATGAGATCTATACAAGTATCGTTCGCTCTTCGTCAATGCTCACTCATTTGTATAATGATTTGGGAACTGCCACTGTAGTTATTAAATATATACGATACTCATAGTTCGTTCCAAGAGTTGCATCTTAAATGTGATGGTATAACCAGTTTTTGTATTACAGGATGAAATGGAAGGTAGAGATGCTCCCAAATGAATTCAATGTTATGTGAAAGAGAATGATATTTCTAAATTAATTGCTCGAGATTACGTCAAAGGTTTGATCTCACAGTACTAAAAAAATTGAATGAAGAAACATTTAATGATTTCGAGAATATCAATTCCTTCAAAAAATCTTTGATAGATTTACCAAGAACAGCGCAACGCATCTATCAACTTGCAGATGGACATGGAGGACAAAATCTTGAAACTAAGGATCAAATTATTTCCTTAATTATCGAACCCATTCCACTTTAGAAATAATCTTATCTTTCATTCCTTACTTGGATTAACAACGAGAAGAAAAAGAAGAAGAAGAAGAAAAAGAAGAAGAGAAAGAAGATTAACAAAAAGAAGATGAAGAAGATGAAGAAGAAGCTGAAGAAGAAGAAGAAGAAGAAGAAGGGGATGAAGAAGTAGAAGAGGAGGAAGAAGAAGAAGAAGAAGAAGAAGAAATAGAAGAAGGAGAAGAAGAAGAGGAAGAAGAAGAAGAAGAATAAGAAGAGTAAGAAGAAGTACAAGAAGAAGAAGAAAAGAAGTTGGAAGAGGAAGAAGAAGAAGAGGAAGGAGAAGAAGTAGAAGAAATAGAAGAAGAAGAAGATGAAGAAGAAGGAGAAGAAGAAGCATTAGAAGAAGAAGAATAAAAATGATGAGTAGAAAAAGAAGTAGAAGAATAAAATTGGAAGGAGAAGTAGTTGTAAAAGAAGAAGTAGAAGAAGAATAAGAAGAAGAAGAAGAAGAAGAAGAAGAATTAAAAGAAGAGGAAGAAGAGAAACAAGAAGAAGAATGGGAAGAAGAAGAAAAAAAAGAAGTCGAAGAACAAGAAGAAGTTGATGAAGAGCAAGAAGAAGAAGAAGACAAAGAAGAGGAAGAGGAAGAAGAATAAGAAGAAGGAGAAGAAGAAGAAGAAGAAAAAGAGGAAGAAGAAGATGTAGTAGTAGAAGAAGAAGAATAAAAATGGAAAGAATAAGAAGAAGAAGAAGAAGAAGAGGAAGAATAAGAAGAAGAAGAAGAAGAAAAGAAGAAGAAGAAGTAGAAGAAGAAGAAGAAGTAGATGAAAAAGAAGAAGGAGAAGAAGAAGAAGAAGAAGTGGAACCAAAAGAATAAGAAGAAGAAGAAGCATATAAAGAATAAGAAGAAGAGCAGGAGAAGAAGAAGAAGAGGAAGAGGTGGAACGAGAAGGATAAGAAGAAGACGAAGAAGATGAAGTAGAAAAAGAATATGAAAAAGAAGTTGAAGAAAAAGAAGAGGAAGAAGTAGAAAAAAAAGAAAAATAAGAAGAGGAGGAAGAAGAAGGTTTTCGTGTCAAGCACATGTTTTTTAACTGCATCATACTATTTAAGTGAGGATTTATCTACCGACGCACTTCATACTTATGAGATATATATAAGTATCATTCGTTCTTCGTCAATGCTTTGTCTTCTGTATAAAGATTTGGGAACTGCTACTGTAGGTATTAAATATATATGATACTCATAGTTTGTTCCAAGAGTTGCATCTCAAAGGTGATGGTATAAACGTTTTTTGTGTTACATGACGAAATCGAAAGAGCAGATGCTCCCACATGTATTAAATGTTATTTGAAAGAGAATAATGTTTCTAAATTAATTGCTTGAGATTATATCAAAGGTTTGATCTCACATTACTGAAAAAAATTGAATGAAGAAACATTTAATGATTTCGAGAACATCAAGTCCTTCAAAAAAACTTTGATAGATTTACCACAATGCATCTATCAACTTGGAGATGGACATGGAGTACAACATCTTGAAACTAAGGATCAAATTATTTCGTTAATTATCAAACCCATTCCGCTTTAGAAATAATCTTATCTTTCATTCCTTACTTTGATTAACAAGAAGAAGAAAAAGAAGAAGAGGAAAAAGAAGAAGAAGAGAAAGAAGTAGAACAAAAAGAAGTTAAAGAAGAAGAAGAAGAAGAAGAAGAAGCTGAAGAAGAAGAAGAAGAAGGGGATTAAGAAGAAGAAGAGGAAGAAGAAGAAGAAGATGAAGAAGAAAAACAAGAAGAAGAAGGAGAAGAAGAATAAGAAGAAGAAGAAGAAGAGTAAGAAGAACAAGAAGAAGAAGAAGAGGAGGAGGAAGAAGAAGAAGAAGAAGAATAAGAGGAAGGAGAAGAAGTAGAAGTAGTAGTAGAAGAAAAAGAAGAAGAAGAAGAAGAAGAAAAAGAAGAAGAAGAAGAAGAAGAAGAAGAAGAAGAAAAAGAAGAAGAAGCAGAAGCACTAGAAGAAGAATAATAAAAAAGATGAGTAGAAAAAGAAGAAGTAGAAGAAGAATTTAATTGTTAAGGAGAAGAAGAAGAAGAAGAAGAAGAAGTAGAAGAAGAAGAAGAATAAGAAGAAGAAGAAGAAAAGGAAGAAGAAGAAGAAGAAGAAGTAAAAGATGAAGAAGAAGAGGAAGAAGGAGAAGAAGGGGAAGAAGAAGAAAAAGAAGAAGAAGAAGAAGAAGGAGAAGAAGGTGAAGAAGAAGAAGAAGAAGAAAAGAAGAAGAAGAAGAAGAAGAAGGAGAAGAAAAAGAAGAAGAAGTGAAACCAGAAGAATAAGAAGAAGAAGAAGCATAGAAAGAATAAGAAGAAGAGGAGATGAAGAAGAAGAGGAAGAAGAGGAACAAGAAGGATAAGAAGATGAAGAAGATGATGAAGTAGAAAAAGAATATGAAAAAGAAGTTGAAGAAAAAGAAGAGGAAGAAGAAGAAAAAGAAGAAGAAGATGATGAAGAAGAAGAAGAACAAGAAGGAGAGGAAGAGGAAGAAGAAGAATGTTTTCGTATCAATCATATGTTGTTTAGCTGCATAATATTGTTTATGTGAGGATTTATCTATTGACGCACATCATACTTATGAGATCTATACAAGTATCGTTCGCTCTTCGTCAATGCTCACTCATTTGTATAATGATTTGGGAACTGCCACTGTAGTTATTAAATATATACGATACTCATAGTTCGTTCCAAGAGTTGCATCTTAAATGTGATGGTATAACCAGTTTTTGTATTACAGGATGAAATGGAAGGTAGAGATGCTCCCAAATGAATTCAATGTTATGTGAAAGAGAATGATATTTCTAAATTAATTGCTCGAGATTACGTCAAAGGTTTGATCTCACAGTACTAAAAAAATTGAATGAAGAAACATTTAATGATTTCGAGAATATCAATTCCTTCAAAAAATCTTTGATAGATTTACCAAGAACAGCGCAACGCATCTATCAACTTGCAGATGGACATGGAGGACAAAATCTTGAAACTAAGGATCAAATTATTTCCTTAATTATCGAACCCATTCCACTTTAGAAATAATCTTATCTTTCATTCCTTACTTGGATTAACAACGAGAAGAAAAAGAAGAAGAAGAAGAAAAAGAAGTAGAGAAAGAAGATTAACAAAAAGAAGATGAAGAA
>JAIUJO010001492.1:127500-130000 GCA_023846275.1 Vanilla planifolia
AAAAAGAAGAGAAGAAGATGATGAAGAAGAAGAAGATATTAAAGAAGAAGAAGAAGAGGAAGAGGAAGAAGAAGTAGGACAAGAAGAAAAAGAAGAAAAAGAAGAAGTTGAGGAAGAAGATGAAGAAGAAGAAGAAAGAGAAGAAGAGGAAGAAGAAGAAGAAGAAGAAGAAGAACAAGGAAGAACAAGAAGATGAAAAAATATAAGAAGAAGAAGAGGAGGAAGAAGAAGAAGTAAACAAGAAGAAGAAGAAGAAAAAGGAGAAGACTGAGAAGAAGAAGAATAAGAGAAGAAAAATGAGAAGAAGAAGAAGAAGGACAAGATGGAAATGAAGATGAAGAAAAACAAGAACAAGAAGAAGAAGAATGAAAAGAAGAAAAAGAAGAAGAAGAAGAAGAAGAGAAAGAGGAGGAAGAAGAAGAGGAAGAAGAAGAAGGAGAAGTAGTAGAAGAAGAAGAAGAATTGTAGAAGAAGAAAAAGAAGAAGAAGAAGAAGATGGAGGAAAAGAAGAGAAAGTGGAAGAAGAAAAAGAAGGAGAAGAAGAAGAAGAGGAGGAAGAAGAAGAAGAGAAGGAAGAAGAAGAAGTAGGAGAGCAAGAAGAAGAAGAAAAAGAAGAAGAAGAAGATGAAGATGATGAAGAAGAAGAAGAAGAAGATGATGAAAAGGAGGAGAAGGAAGAAGAAGAAGAAGAAGAAGATGATGAAAAGGAGAAGGAAGAAGAAGAAGAAGAAGAAGAGGAAAAAGAAGTAGAAGAAGAAGTGAAAGAAGAAGAAGAAGAAGAAGATGAAAAGGAGGAGAAGGAAGAAGAAGAAGTTGAAGAAGAAGTGAAAGAAGAAGAAGAAGAAGACGATGATGACGATGATGAAGAAGTAGAAGAAGAAGAAGAAGAAGAGGAAGAAGAAGGACAAGAAGAAAAAGAAGATGAAGAAGAAGAAGAGTAAGAAGAAGATGAAGAAGATGAAGAAGATGAAGAAGTAGGAGAAGAAGAAGAAGGAGAAGAAGAAGAAGAAAAATAAGGAAAAGAAGAAGGCGAAGAAGAAGAAGAAGAGGAAGAAGAAGAAAAAGAAGAAGAAGAAGAAGGAGAAGAAGAACGAGGAGGAGGAGAAGAAGAAGAAGAAGAAGTAGAAAAGGAGGAAGAAGAAGAAGAACGAGAAGAAGAGATGATGATGAAGAGGAAAAGGAAGAAGAAGAAGAAGAAGAAGAAGGAGAAGAAGAGGAGGAGGGAGAAGTAGAAGAAGAAGAGTAAAAAGATGAAGAGGAAGAAGACGAAGAAGAATAAACAAAGATGAAGAAGAAGAAGAAGGAGAAGGAGAAGAAGGAGAGCAAGAAGAAGAAGAAGAAGAAGATGATGAAGTAGAGGAAGAAGAATTAGGAGAAGAAGAAAAAGAAGAAGAAGATGGAAAAGAAGAAGAGGAAAGAGGAAAATGAAGAAGAAGATGAAGAAAAAGATGCTGATGATGAAGAAGAAGAAGAAGTTGAACAAGTAGAAGAAGATGAAGAAGATGAAGCTGAACAGAGGGAAGAAGAAGAAAAAGTTGAAGAAAAAGAAGAAGAAGAAGAAGAAGAACAAGAATAAGAAGAATAAGAAGAAGTAGAAGTAGATGGAGAAGATGAATGAAAAGAAAGATAAGAAGGGGAAGATGTGGGAGAAGATAGTAGTTGTAGAAGAAGAAGAACGAGAAGAAGAAGAGAAAGAAAAAGATGAAGAAAAAGAAGTAAGAAGAAGAAGAAGAAGAAGAGGGGGAAGTAAAATAATAATAATAGTATAATAATACGATGAAGATGAAGAAGGAGAGGAAGAAGAAGAAGAAGTAGATGAAGAAGAAGAAGTAAAAAATGAAGAATAAGTAGAAGAAGAAAAAGAACAAGATGAAGGAATAGAAAAGTTTCAGAAGTAGAAGAAGAAGAGAAAGAAGTGGTGGAAAAAGAAGAAGAAGAAGAGGAGGAGGAAGAAGTTGAAGAAGAAGAAGTAGTAGTAGAAGAAGAAGTAGTAGAAGAAGAAGAAAAAGAAGATGGAAACGAAGAAGAAGAAGAAGAAGATGGAAATGAAGAAGAAGAAAAAGATGAAGAAGAAGAAGAAGAAGAAGAAGAAGAAGAAAAATAGGAAGAAGAGAAGAAGAAGTTGAAGAAGAAGAAGAGAAAGAAGAAGAAAAAGAAGAAGAAGAATAGGAAGAAGAAGAAGAAGAAGAAGAACAAGTAGTAGAAGAAGAAGAAAATGATGACGAAGAAGAAAAAGCAGAAGAAGTGGAAGAAGAAGAAAAAGAAAAAGAAGAAGAGGAAGAGGAAAAAGAAGAAGAAGAAGGAGAAGGAGAAGAAGTAGAAGAAGAGGAGAAGGAGGACGAAGAAGAAGAAGAAGAAGAAGAAGTACATGAACAAGAAGAAAATTGAGAAGAAGAAGAAGAAGAAGAAGGTGAAGAGGTAAGTGAAGACGAAAAAGGAGAAGAAGAAAAAGAAGAAGGAGAGGGAGAAGAAGATTGAGTAGAAGTAGAGGAAGAAGATG
>JAIUJO010001492.1:132500-135000 GCA_023846275.1 Vanilla planifolia
GTAGAAGAAGAAGAGGAAGAAGAAAAGTTAGAAGGAGAAGAATAAGAAGAAGAAAAAAAAAGAAGAACTACAACCAGAAGAAGAAAGAGGAAAAGAAGAAGGAGAAGAAGAAGAAGAAGAAGAGAAAGAAGGAGGAGGAGAAGAAGATGAAGAAGAAGAAGTATAAAAGAAGAAGAGGAAGAAGAAGATGAAGAAGAGGAAAAAAAAGTAGTAAAAAAGAATAAGGAAGAAAAATAATAGTAATAACAATAATAATAAATATAATAATAATAATAATAAGAAGAAGAGGTAGTCGAAGAAGGAGAAGAAGAAAAAGAAGAGGTAGTAGTTGAAGAAGAAGAAGTAGAAAATGAAGAATAAGTAGAAGAAGAACAAGATGAAGAAGAAGGATAGATGAAGTAGAAGTAGAAGAAGAAAAAGAAGAAGAAGAAGAAGAAGAAGAAGAAGAAGAAGTTGAAGAAGTAGAAGAAGAAGAGGAAGAAGTGGTGGAAAAAGAAGAAGAAGAGGAGGAGGAGGAAGAAGTAGAAGAAGAAAAAGAAAATGGAACGAAGAGAAGAAGATGAAGAACAAGAACTAATAGAAGAAGAAGAAGAAGAAGAATATGAAGAAGAAAGAGAAGAGAGAAGAAGAAGAAGAAGAAGACGAAGGATAGAAAGAAGAACAAGAAGAAGAAGAAGAAGAAGTAGAAGAAAAAGTAGATGATGATGATGAAGAAGAAAAAGAAGAAGAAGAAGAGAAGAAGAAGAAGAAGGAGAAGAGGAAGAGGAAGAAGAAGAATAAGAATGAGGAGAAGGAAAAGTAGAAGAAGAAGAAGAGGAAGAGAAGATGAAGAAGAAGAAGCAAAAGAAGAAGAAGAGAAGATGATGATGATGATGATGAAGAAGAAGAAGAATGTGAAGAGATAGGAGAATAAGAAAAAGAAGGAGAAGAAGTAGGAGAAGAAGGAGGAGGAGAAGAAGAAGAAGAAGAAAAAGAAGAATAAGAAGAAGTAGAAAAGGAAGAAGATGATGAAGAAGAAGAAGAAGAAAAGGAAGAAGTAGAAGAATAAGAGGAAGAGGAGGAGGAAGAAGTAGAAGAAGAAGAATAAGAACAATAAAACAAAGATGAAAAAGAAGTAGAGGAAGATGAAGAAGGGGAAGAAGAAGGAGAAGGAGAAGATGGAGAGGAAGAAGAATAAGAAGAAGAAGAAGAAGAAAAGGAAGAAGAAGAAGAAGAAGCTAAACAAGAAGAAGAAGAAGAAGACGAAGAAGAAGAAGAAAAAGTGGAAGAAGAAGAAGGAAAGAACAAGAACAGATTAATAAGAAGAAGAAGAAGTAGATGGAGTAGATGACTGAGAATAAAGATAACAAGAGGAAGATGTGGGAGAAGAAGAGGAGAATAAAATAATATCAATAACAATTATAATAGTAAGATAAGACGAAAAGAAGAAGTTGCAAAAGAAGAAGAAGAAGAGGGAGTAGGAGAAGAAGAAGAAGAAAACGAAGAAGAAGAAGAAGAAGAAGAAGAAGAACTTGTAGTAGTACTAGCATTAGAAGAGAAGAAGAAAATGAAGAAGAACAATGAGAAGAAGAAGAGGAAGAGGAAGAGGAAGAAGAAGATGAAGAAGTGGAACAGGACGAAGAAGAAGAAGAAGAAGTAGAAAAGAAGAAGAGGAAGAAAAAAATAGTAATAACAATAATAATAATAATAATAATAATAATAGTAAGATGAAGATGAAGAAAAAGAATAAGAAGATGAAGATGAAGAAGGCGTAGAAGAAGAAGTAGTAGTAATAGTTGAAGAAGAAGAAGTAGAAAATGAAGAATAAGTAGAAGAAGAAGAACATGAAGAAGAAGGATAAAAGAAGTAGAAGAAGAAGAGGAAGAAGTGGTGGAAAAAGATGAAGAAGAAGAGGACGAGGAGGAGGAAGAAGAAGAAGAAGAAGAAGATGGAAATGAAGTAGAAGAAGATGAAGAATAAGAAGTATAAGAAGAAGAACAAGAAGAATACGAAGAAGAAGAAGAAGAAGGAGAAGAAGAAGTAGAAGAAGAAGAAGAAAAAGAAGAAGAAGAAGAAGAAGTGGAAAAAGAACAAGAAGAAGAAGAAGATGAAGAATAGGAAGAAGAAGAAGAAGAAAAAAAAGAAGAAGAAGACAAATAATAGTAAGAAGAAGAAGAAAAAGAAGAAGAACTAGAAGAAGAAGAAGATGATGATGATGAAGAAGAAAAAGAAGAATTAGAAGAAGAAGGAGGAGAAGAGGAAGAAGAAGAAGAAGAATGAGGAGGAGAAGAAGAAGAAGAAGAAGAGGAAGAAGAAGAAGAAGAAGAAGAAGAAGGTGAGAGATAGGAGAAGAAGAAGAAGGTGGAGAACAAGAAGAAGAAGAAGAAGAAGAAGGGGGGAAGAAGAAGAAGAAGTTGGAGTAAAAGTAAAAAAAGAACATGGAGAAGAAGAAGAAGAAGAAGAAGAAAAGTTAGAAGGAGAAGAAGAAGAAGAAGAATAACAAAAACAAGAAGAAGAAGGG
>JAIUJO010001492.1:152500-155000 GCA_023846275.1 Vanilla planifolia
AGAAGAAGAGGTAGAAGAAGAAGAAGAAGAAGAAGAAGAGGAAGTAGAAGAAGAAGAAGAAATTGAAGAGGAAGAAGAAGAAGAAGTAGAGGAAGAAGAAAAAGAAGAAAAAGAAAAAGAAGAAGATAAAGAAGAAGAAGAAGTAGAAGAAGAAGATGATGATGTTGAAAAAGAAGAACATGAGGAAGAAGAAGAAGAAGAAGAAGAAGAAGATGAAGAAGAAGAAGAAGAAATAGAAGAAGATGATGATGAAGAAGAAGAAGAAGAAGTAGAAGAAGAAGAAGATTAAGAAGAAGAGGAAGAAGAAGAAAAAGATGAGGAAGAAGAAGAGGAAGTGGAAAATGAAGAAGAAGAAGAAGAAGAAGAAAAACAGGAGGAAGAAGAGGAAGAAAACTAAGAAGAAGTAGTAGAGGAAGAAGAAGAAGTAGAAGAAATAGTAGTAGAAGAAGAAGTAGAAGAATAAGAAGAAGATGAAGGAGAACAAGAAAGAAGGAGAAGAAAAAGAATATGAAGAAAAAGGGAAGAAGAAGAAGAAGGAGAAGAAGAAGAAGAAGAAGGAGAAGAAGAGGTAGAAGAGGAATAGGATGAGGAAGAAGTAGAAGAAGAAGAAGAAGAAAACGAAGAAGGTGTTGAAGAAGAAGAAGAAGAATAAGAAGCAAAAGAAGAAGAAGAAGAAGAAGAGGAAGGAGAGAAGAAGAATTATATGATTATGAAGAAGAAGAAGAAGAAGACGTAGAGAAAGAGGGAGAAGTAGAAGAAGTTGAAGAAGAAAAAGTAGAAGAAGAAGAAACATATGGAGATTGAGACGAAGATAAAGAAGAAGAAGAAGAAGATAAGGAAGAAGAAGAAGAAGAAGAAAGAAAAAGAAGGGGAGGAAGAAGAAGAAGAAGAAGAAGAAGAAGAGTAAGAAGAAGAAAAAGAAGAAAAAATAAAAAAGAAGAAGAAGAAGAAGAAAAAGAAGAACAAAAAGGAGAAGAAGAAGGAGAAGTAGAAGTAGAAGAAGAAAAGGATGATGATGATGATGATGATAATCAAGAAGAAGAGAAAGAAGAAGAAAAAGTGGTGGAAGAAGACAAAGAAGAAGAGGAAGAAGAAGAAGAAGAAGAAGAAGAAGAGGAAGAAGAAGTAGAATAAGAGGAAGAACAAGATGACAAAGAAAAATGAGAAGAAGTTGAAGAGAAAGAAGAAGAAAAAGGAGAAGAAGAAGAAGAAGAGGAATAAGAAGAAGAAGAGGAAGGAGAAGAAGAAGAAGAAGGAGAAGAAGAAAAAAATAAGGAGTTGAAGAAGAAGTAGAAGGAGGAGTACAAGATGAAGAAGTACAAGTAGAAGAAGAAGAAGAGGAGGAGGAAAAGGAAGTAGAAGAAGGAGACGACAAAGAAGAAGAAGAAGAAGAAGAAGAAGAAGAAGACGAAGAAGAAGAAGAAGAAAAAGAAGAAGAAGAAGAAGAAGAAGAAGAAGAACATGAAGAAGAAGAAGAAGAAGGAGAAGGAGAAGAACAAGTAGAAGAACAAGCAGAAGAAGAAGAAGAAGAAGAAGAAGAAAAAGAAGAGGTATAAGATGAAGGACAAGAAGAAGAAGAAGAAGATGAAGAAGAAGGGGAAGAAGATGAACAAGAAGAAGAAGAAGAGGAACAAGAAGAAGAAGAAGAGGAAGAAGAAGAAATGAAGAAGAAGAAGAAGAAGAAGGAGTAGATGATGAAGAAAAGAACAAAGAGGAGACGAAGAAGAAAAAGAAGAAGAAGAAGAAGAAGAAAGTTGAAGAAGAAGAGGAAGTAGAGGAAGAAGAAGAGGAAGAAGTGGAGGAGGTGGAAAAAGAAGTAGAAGAAGAAAATGAAGAAGAAGAAAGAGAAGAAGAAGAGAAGAAATGGAAGAAGAAGAAGAAGACGATTATGATGAAAAAGAAGAAGAAGTAGAAGAAGAAGAAGAAAGAAGAAGAGGAAGAAGAAGAAGAAGAGAAAGAAGAAGAAGAAGAAGAAGCAGAAGAAGTCGAAGAAGAAGAAGAAAAGAAGAAGAAGTATTTGATGATGAAGAAAAGGAAAAAGAAGACGTAAAAAATGGGGAGAAGAAAAAGAAGCAGAAGAAGAAGAAGAAGAAGGACAAGAAAGAAAAGTAGAAGGAGATGAAGATAAAGAACAAGAAGAATACGGGGAGGAAGAAGAAGTAGAAGATGAAGAAAAAGAAAAGGAAGAAGAAGAAGAAGAGGAGAAAGAAGAAGAAGAGGAAGAATAAGTAGACGAAGATCAAGAAGTAGAAAAAGAAGAAGAAGAAATAGAAGAAGAAGAAGAAGCAGAAGAAGAAGAAGAAGAAGAATTAAGAAGAAGAGGAAGAAGAAATAGAAAAAGAAGAAGAAGAAGAAGAAGAAGAAGAAGAAGAAAAAGAAAAAAAGAACAAAAAGAAGAAGAAGAAGATGATGATCAAGGAGAAGAGGAACAAGAAGTTAAATTGGAGGAAGAAAAAGAAGAAGAAGAGGAAGAAGAAGATGAAGAAGAGGAAGAAGAAGA
>JAIUJO010001492.1:160000-162500 GCA_023846275.1 Vanilla planifolia
AAGAAGTAGAAGAAGAAGAAGAAGAAGTAGAAAAAGAAAAACAAGAGGAAGATCAAAAAGAAGAAGAAGAAGAAAAATAAGAAGAAGATGAGGAAGGAGTAGAAGAAGAAGAAAAAGAGGAAAATAAGAAGAAGAAGAAGGAGTTGAACAAGAAGAAGAAGGAGGAGTGCAAGAAGAAGTAGAAGAAGAAGAAGTGGAGGAAAAGAAAGTAGAAGGAGACAAAGAAGAAGAAGAAGAAGAATAAGTAGAAAAAGAAAAAGTTGAAGAATAAGAAGAAGACGAAGAAGAAGAAGAAGAAGAAGAAGAATAAGAGGAGGGGGAGGAAGAAGAAGAAGAAGAAGAAGAAGAGGAAGAAGAAGAAGAAGAAGAAGAAGAGGAAGAAGAAGAAAAAGAAGAAGAAAACGAAGAAGAAGAATAAGAAGAAGAACAACAAAGAGAAGAAGAAGAAGAAGAAGAAGAAAAATAAGAAAAAGATGAAGAAGAAGAGGAAGAAGAGGAAGAAGACAAAGAAGTGGAGAAGAAGAAGAAGAAGAGACGAAAGAAGAAGAAGATCATGATGATGAAAAAGAAGAAGAAGAGGAAGACGAAGAAGAAAAAGAGTAGGAAGAAGAAGAAGAAGAAGAAGGAGATGGAGAAGAAGAAGAAGATGATGATGAAGAAGCAGAAGAAGAATAGGAAGAGGAGGAGGAAGAAGAAGAAGAAGAAGAAGAAGAAGGACTTGAAGAAGTAGCAGAAGACGAAGAAGAAGAAGAAGAAGAAGATGAAGAAGAGGAAGAAGAAGCAGAAGAAGCGAAAGAAGACGAAGAAGAAGAAGAAGAAGAAGAAGTAAATGATGTTGAAAAAGAAGGAAAGGATGACGTAGATCATGGGGGATAAGAAAAAGAAGCAGAAGAAGAAGAATAAGAAGAAGGAGAAGAAAGACAAGGAGAAGAAGATGAAGATAAAGAAGAAGAAGAAGAAGAAAAAGAAAGGGAGGAAGTAAAAGAAGGAGGAGATTAACAAGAAGAAAAGAAAGAAGAAGAACAAAAAGAAGAAGATGAAGAATAAGAAGAAGAAGAAGAAGAAGAAAAAGAAGATGTAGAAGAAGTAAATGAAGAAGAATTAGAAGAAGAACGATTAGAAAAGGAAGAAGAAGAAGACGAGGAAGAAAAAGAAGAAGAAGAAGAAGAGGAAGAAGAAAGAAAAAGAGGAAGAAGAAGAAGAAGAAGAAGAAAAACAAGATGAAGAAGAAGAGGAAGAAAAACTAGAAGAAGAAGAAGAAGAAGAAGATGAAGAAGAAGAAAAAGAAGAAGAAGAAGAAGAAGATGACAATGATCAAGAAGGAGAGGAAGAACAAGGAAAAGTTGAGGAGGAAGAAGAAGCAGAAGTGTAAGAAAAAGATGAAGTTGAAGAAGAAGAAGAAGATGATGAAGAAGAAGAAGAAGAAGAAAAAGAGGAGGAAGAAGAAGAAGAATAAGAGGAAGAATAAGATAAGGAAGAAAAAAGAGAAGAAGCAGAAGAAGAAGAAGAAAAAGAAGAAGACGAAGAAGAAGAAGAAGAAGAAGAAGAAGAAGAAGAAGAAGTAGAATAAGAAGAAGAAGAGGAAGGAGCAGAAGAAAAAGAAGGAGAAGAAAAAAATTTGGAGTTGAAGACGAAGACGGAGGAGCAAAAGAAGAAGAAGTAGAAAAAAAGAAGAGGAGGAGGAGGAAAAGGAAGTAGAAGAAAAAGACAAACAAGAAGGATTAGAAGAAGAACAATAAGAAGAAGAAGAAGTAGTTGAAGAAGAAGGAGAAGTAGAAGAGGCGGAGGAGGAAGAAGAAGAAGAAGAAGAATAAGATTATGATGAAGAAGGAGAAGAAAAAAATTAGAAGGAGGAGGAGTTGAAGAAGAAGAAGAAGTAGAAGATAAAGAAGAAGAGGATGAGGAAAAGGAAGTAGAAGAAGAAGAAAAAGAAGACGAAGAAGAAGAAGAAGAATAAGAAAAAGAAGAGGGAGTTGAAGAAGAAGAAGAAAATGAAGAAGAAGAAGAAGAAGAAGAAGAAGAGGAAGAAGAAGAAGAAGAAGAAGATGAAGAAGAGGAAGAAGATGGAGAAGAAGAAGAAGAAGAAAAAGAAGAAGAAGAAGAAGTAGACAAAGAAGATGAAGTATATGTTGAAGAAGAAGAAGAAGAAAAAGAAATCTTAAAAAAGGAAGGAGAAGAAGAAGAAAAAGAAGAAAGAGAAGGAGTAGGAGATGAAGATAAACAAGAAAAAGAAGATGTAAAAAGGGAGGGAGAAGAAGAAGAAGAAGAAGAAAAAGAAGAAGAAAAAGAAGGAGACAGAGATGAAGATAAAGAAGAAGAAAAAGATGAAGAAGAAGAAGAAGAAGAAGGTGATGATGATGATGAAGAAGAAGACGAAGTAGAATAAGAAGAAGAAGATGACGAAGAAAAAGTGGAAGGAGAAGAAGAAGAAGAAGAAGAAGATGACGATGAAGAAGAAGAATGAGAAGAAGAAGAAGAAGAAGAAGAGGAAGAAAAGAAA
>JAIUJO010001492.1:195000-200000 GCA_023846275.1 Vanilla planifolia
TCTTTTTCTTCTTCTTCGTGATCTTTGTATTCTTGTTCTCCTTCTTTTTCTTGTTCTCCATCTTTCCCTTCTTCTTTTTCTCCTTCATCTTCTTCTTCGATTACTTCTTTTTCCTCTTCTTGTTCACCTTCTTCTTCTTTTTCTTCCTTTTATGCTTCTTCTTCCTCTTCTTGTTCTTTTCTTCTTCTTCGTCTTATTATTTTTCTTATTCTTTGTCTTCTTCTTCTTCTTCTTCTTCTCCTTCATCTTTTCCTTCTTCTTCTTCTTCTTCTTTTTCGTCTTCTTCTTCTTCGTCTTCTTCTTCTTCTTCTACTTCTTCGCCTACTTCTTTTTCTTTCCTTCTTCCACTTTTTCTTCTTCTTATTCTTCTTCTAATTCTTTTTCTTCTTCTTCTTCTTCTTTTACTTCTTCTTACTCTTCTTCTTCCTCTATTACCACTTTTTTGACTTCTTCATCATCATCATCTTTTATTTCTTCTTCTTCTTCTTAAGCTTTTTCTTCGATCCCTTTTTTTCTTCTTTTTCTTCTTGTTGTTGTTCTTCTACTTCTTCTTCTCATCCTTCTTCTTCTTTTTCTTCTTCTTCTTCTACTTCATCTTCTTCAACTTCTTCATCTTCTTCTTCTTCACCTGCTTCTTCTACTTCTTCATCTTCTTCTTCTTCACCTGCTTCTTCTACTTCTTCATCTTCTTCTTCTTCATCCTCTTCTTCCTCTTCCTCCTCTTTGTGTTCCTCTTCTTTGTCTTGTTTTCTTCTTCTTCTTCTCCTCCTCCTACTACTACTTGTTAATTGCTCTTTCTCTTCTTCTTCTTCTTCTTCTTCTTCTTCTTCTGCTTCTTCATCTTCTTCTTGTTCTTCTTTGTCTTATTCTTCTTCTTCTTCTTCTTCTTCTTCTACTTCTTTTTCTTCTTCTTCGTCTTCTTCTTCTAATTCTACTTCCTTTTCTTCTTCTTGTTCTTATTGTTATTGTTGTTGTTGTTCTTCTTCTTCTTTGTCTTTGACTTCTACAACTTCGTCTTCCTCTTCTTCATTTTGGCCTTCTTCTTCTTCTTCTTCCTCTTCCTCTTCTTCTTCTTTTTCTTCTTCTTCTTCTTCATCTTTTTCTTCTTCTTATTACTCCTCTTATTCTTCTCCTTCCTCTTCTACTTCTCCCTCCTACTCTTCTTCTTCTTCTTCTTCTTGTACTTCTTCTTCATCTTCTTCTTCTTCTTCTTCTTCTTCTTCATCTTCTTCATTTCTACTTCTTATTCATTTTTCTTCTTCTTCTTCTTCCACTTCTTCTTATTCCTTTTCTCCATCTTCCCCTTCCTCATCTTTTGGTACTTCATCTTACTTTCTTCTTTGTCTTCTTTTTATTATTATTAAAAATCTTATTATTGTTCTTCTTCTGCTTTTTGTTCTTCCTCTTCTTCTTCTTCTTCTTCTTCTTCTTCTTCTCCTTCTTCTTCTTCTTTTTCTTCGTCACCTTCATCTACTTTTTGTTCTTCTTCTACTTCTTCTCCTTGTTCTTTTCTTTCGTCATCGTCTTCCCCAACTTTTCTTCTCCTTCTTCTTCTTTTTCTTCTTATTCTTCTTCTCTTCTTCTTCTCCTCCTCCTCCTCCTTTTTCTTCTTGTCCATCTTCTTCTTCTACTTCTTCTTCTTTGTCAACTTCTTCCTCTTCTTCTTCCTCTTCGTCTTCTTCTACTTCTTCTTTGACTTCGTCTTCAACCACTTCATCTTCTTCTTCTTCGTCGTCTTTTTCTTCTTCTTCTTCGACTTCTTCTTATTCGACTTCTTCCTCTACTTCTTCTTCTTCTTCTTCTTCTTCTACTACTTTTTCCACTTCTTCTCCTTCAAAATCTTCTTATTCTTCTTCACTTTCTTTTACTTCCTTTTCTTTGTCTTCTACTTCTTCTTCTTCGTCATCTTCTTCTTCTTCTTCGACTTCTTCTTTTTCTTTCTCTTCTTCATCTTCTTCTTCTTCTTCTTCCTCTTCTTCTCCGTCTTCTTTTCCTTCTTCTTCTTGTTCTTCTTCTCCTCCTTTTCCTTCTTCATCTTCTTCTTGTTTTCCTACTTCTTCTTCTTCTCCTTATTCTTCTTCTTCTTCTCCTTCTTTGTCTCCCCCTCCTTCTTGTCCTTCTTCTTTTTCATCTTCTTTTTCCTCTTCTTCGTCTTATGCTTCTTTTTCTTTCTCTTCTTCCTCTTCTTTGGCTTCTTCATCATTATCTTATTCTTCTTCTTCTTCATCTTCTTCTTCTTCTTCTTTGTCTTCTTCATGCTCTTCTTCTTTTCTTCTTCCTCTTCTTATTCTTCTTCTTCTTCTTCTTCTTCTTGGACTTTTTCGTCGTCTTGTTCTTCTTTTCCTTCTTCTTCAACTTCTTCTTCCTCCTCTTCTACTTCTTCTTTGTCCTCTTCTTCTTCTTTTTCTTCTTCTTCTTCTCATTCTTCTTCTTCTTCTACTTCTTCTTCTACTCCTCTTCTTCCTCTTCGTCTTCTTCTTTTACAACTTCCTCTTCTTCGTCTTCTTCTTCTCTTTCTTCTTCTTTTCTTTCTTCTTCTTCGTCTTTATCTTTTCTTAATCCTCTTCTTCTTCTTGATCTTCTTCTTCTTCTTTTCTTCTTCTTTTTCTTATTCTTCATCTTCATCTTCATCTTCTACTTCTTCTTCATCTTCTTTTCTTTTCTTCTTCTTCTTCTTCTTCTTCTTCTTCTTCTTCATCATCTCCATCTTCTTCTTCTTCTTCTTCTTCTTCTTCTTAATCTTCTTGCCCTTCTACTTCTGCTTCTTCTTTTTCATCTTCTTTTTCTTCTCCTTCTGCTTCTTCTTCTTCTTCTTCATTTCTTTTACTACTTCTTCTACTTCTTCTTCTTCTTCTTCTTCTTCTTCTTCTTCTTCTTCTCCTTCTTCTTCTCCTTCTTCTTTTTCGTCTTTTACTTCTTCATCCTCTTCTTCGTCTTCTTTGTCAGCTTCGTCGTTTCTTCCTCTTCTTCTTCTTTTTCAACATCATCTTTTTATTCTCCTTCGTCGTCACTTCTCCTTCTCCTTCTTCTTCTTCTTCTTCAACTTTTGCTTCTTCTTCTTCTTCTTCTTCTTCCTATTCTTCTCCTTCTTGTTTTTCTTCTTCATCATTTTCTTCTTTTTCTTCTTTTTCTTCTTCTTCTACTTCTTTCTCTTTGTCTTCTTCATCTTCTTCTTCTTCCCCTTCTTCATCTTCTTCTTCTTCTTCTTCTTCTTTTCCTTCTTCTTCTACTTCTTCTATTGTTACTTTTTCTTCATCTTCTTCACTTATGTCATCTTCTCCATGTTTATCTACTTCCTCTTCATCTTCTTCTTCTTGTTCTTCTCCTTCTACTTTGTCTTCTTCTTCTTCATCGAATTCTTCTTCTTCTTCTTCTTCTTCTTGTTTGTCTTCTTCTTCTTCTTCTTCTTCTTCTTCTTTGTCTTCTTCTCCTTCTTATTCTTCTTATTCTTCTTCATCTTCTTCTTCTTCTTTTTCTTCTTCTTCTTCATTTTGTTCTCCTTATTCTTCGTCTTCTTCTTCTTCTTATTCTTTTTCTTCTTCGTCTTCTTCTCCGTCTTTTTCTTCTTCTTCTTCTACTTCTTCTTCTTCTTCTTCTTCTTCTGCTTCCATTTCTTTTTCTTCTTCTCCTTCTCCTTCTTTTTCTTCTTCTTCTTCTTCTTCTTCTTCTTCTTTTTCTTCTTCTTCGTCTTCTTCTCTTTTTTTTCATCTTCTTCTTCTTCTTCTTCTTCTTCTTCTTTGTTATTTTCTTCTTCTTTATCTTCTTCTTCTTCTTTATTGTCATCTTCTTGTTTGTCTTCTTCTTCTTTTCCTTCTTCTTCTGCTTCTTCTTCTTCTTCTCATTCTTCTTCTTCTACTTCTTCTTCTTCTTTTTCTTTTGCTTTTTCTTTTACTCATTCTTCCTCTTCTTCTTCTTCTTCTTCTTCTTCTTCTATGTCATCTTCTACTTCTTCCTCCTCCACTTCCTCTTCTTCTTTTTTTTCTTCTTCTACTTCTTCTTCGCCTTCTTCTTCTTCGTCTTCCTCTTCTTCTTTTTTTTCTTCTTCTATGACTTCTTCTTCTTCTTCTTCTTCTTCTTCATCTTCTTCTTATTCTTCGTTTTATTCTTCATCATCATCATCGTCGTCATAATCTTGTTCTTATTCTTCTTCTTCTTATTCCTACTATTTTTTTGTCTTCCTTGTCTTCTTCTCCTTCCTCTACTTCTTCTTCTTCTTCTTCTTGTTCTTCCTCCTCCTCTCCTTCTAGTTCTACTTCTTCAACATCTTCTTCTTCTTCTTCTTTTTATTCTTCTTCTTCTTCTTTTTATTCTTCTTCTTCTTCTTCTACTTCTCTATCCTCTTCTCCTTCTTTTTCATCATCTTCTTCTTCATCTTCTTCGTCTTCTTCTTCTTCTTCTTCTTCTTCTTCTTCATTTGCTTCATCTTCTTCTTCTTCTTCTCCCACTCCCTCTCCTTCTTCTTCTTCTTCCTCTTCTTCTTCTTCTTCTTCTTCCCCTTCCTCTTCATCATCTTCTTCTTTTTCTTCTTCTTCTTCTTCTTCTCCTCTTCCTCCTCCTTCTTCTTCTTCCTCTTCTTCTTCTTCTTCTTCTTCTACCACTTTTTCTTCTTCTTCTTCTTCAACTTGTTCAGCTTCTTCATAATCATTGACTTCTTCTTCTACCTCTTCTTCTTCTTCTTCTTCTTCATCTTCTTATAATAAATCTTCTTCTTCTTCTGCTTCTTCTTCTTCCCCTTGTTTGACTTCCACATCTTCGTCTTTTCTTCTTCTTCTTCTTCTTCTTCTTCTTCTTTTTCTTACTCTTCTTCTTCTTCTTCTTTTTCTTACTCTTCTTCTTATTTTCTTCTTTTGCTTCTACTTCTTCTTCTCCATCTTCTTGGTCTCCATCTTATTCTCCTTTATTTTCTTCTTCTACATCTTTTTCTTCGTCTTTTACATCATCTTCTTATTCTTTTTCTTCTTCTTTATGTTCATGTCGGTCTTCATTTGCTTCTTCTTCTT
>JAIUJO010001492.1:237500-240000 GCA_023846275.1 Vanilla planifolia
TGATGAAAAGGAAGGAGAGAAAGAAGGAGGAGAAGAAGAAGAAGGTGAAGAGAAGAAGAAGTAAAAGAAGAAGAAGTAAAAGAAGAAGAAGAGGAAGAAGAAGAGGAAGAAGTAGAAGAAAAAGATAAAGAAGTAGAAGTAGTAGAAGAAGAAGAGGAAGAACAAAAAGGTACAGAAGAAGAAGAAGACGATGATGAATAAGAAGAAGAAGAACAAGAAAAAATGTGGAAAAAGAAGAACAAGAACGATGAGTGGAATGAGAAGAAGAAGAAAAAGAAGATTGAGAAAGAGAATAACAAGAAGAGCAAGAAGTAGAAGTATAAGATGGTGATGATGAGAAGAAGTAGAAGATGAAGAAAAAGATGAAGGAGAAGAAGAAGAAGGACAAGAAGTAGAAGGAAAAGAGGAAGATGAAGAAGATGAAGAAGAAGAAGATGATGATGATGATGATGAAGGACAGGTAGAAGAAGTAACAGAATAAGAAGAAAAAAGCAGAAGAAGGTGAAGAAGAAGAAGAAGAAAAAGAAAGAAAAGAAGAAGAGAGAGAAGAAGGAGAAGGAGAAGAAGAAGGTGGAAAAAAGTAGAAGAAGAAGGAGAAGAAGAAGAAGAAGAAGAAGAATAAGGAGAGAATGAAGAAGAAAAGAAGAAGAAGAAGATGGAGAAGATGAAGAAGAAAAAAAAATGAATAAGAAGAAGAAAAAAGGAGGAAGAAGAAGAAGACGAGGAGAAAGTTGAGGAACAAGAAGAAGAAGAAGAATATGAACAAGAGGAAGAAAAAGTAGATGAAAAAGAAGAAGAAGAACAAGAAGTTATAGTAGTAGTAGAAGAAGAAGAAGAGGAAAAAGAAGTAGTAGTAGAAGAAGAAGAAGATAAAGAAGAAGAAGAAGAAGAAGAAGAGGAAGAAGAAGAATCAAAAGAACGAGAAGAAGAAAAAGTAGAGGAGGATGAAGAAGAATAAGGGGAAGAAGAAGAAGAAGAAGAAGAAGAAGAAGAATAACAAGAAGAAGAAGAAGAAGAAAAACTAGAAGAAGAAAAAAAAGAAGAGGATGTAGATGATGAAGAAGAAAAAGAGGAAGAAGAAGAATGAGAAGAAGTAGGAGAAAAAGAAGAAGAAGAAGGAGAAGAAGAATATGAAATAGATGAAGGAGAAGAAGAAGATGAAGAAGAAGAAGAAGGAGAAGTATTAGGAGTAGGCAAAGAAGAAGAAGAAGAAGAAGAAGAGGTAGAAGAAGTAGAAGAAGTAGAAGAAGAAGAAGAAGAAGAAGAAGGAGAGGAAGAAGTACAAGAAGAAGAAGAAGGAGAATAAGAAGTGAAAGAAGTAGAAGAAGAAAAAGAAGAGGAAGAGGAAGAAGAAGAAGATGAAGGGGAAGAAGAAGTAGAAGAAGGAGAAGTAGTAGAAGGAGTAGAAGAAGAAGAAGAAGAAGAAGAAGAAGAAGAAGAAGAAGAATAACAAGAAGAAAGAGAGGAAGAAGAAGAAGAAGAAGAAGACGTAGAAAAAGAAGAAGAAAAAGAAGAAGAAGAAGAAGAAGAAGAAGATGTAGAGCAGGAAGTAAAAGAATAAGAACAGGAAGAGAAAGAAGAAGAAGAAGAAGTATAAGATGATGAAGAAGAAGAAGATGAAGAAAAGGAAGGAGAAGAAGAAGAAGAAGGAGAAGAATAAGAAGAAGAATTAGAAGGAGAAGAAGAGATAGAGGAAGAAGAAGAAGAGGAAGAAGAAAATAATAGAAGAAGAAATGAGGATGAAGAAGAAGAAGAAGAAGAAGAAGTGGAAGAAGAAGTAGATGATGAAGAAGAAGATGAAGAAGAAGAAAAAGAAGAAGAAGAAGAAGAAGAAAAAGAAGAAGAAGAATAAGTAGAAGATGATGTTGATGAAGTAAAAGAAGAAAAAGAAGAAGAAGAAGAAAGAGTAGTAGAAGAAGAACAAGAGGAGGAGGAAGAAGAAGGAGAAGAAGAAGAAGAAGAAGAAGAAGAAGAAGAAGAAGAAAATGAAGAAGAAGAAGAAGAAGAGGTTGAAGAAGAAGGAGAATAGAAATAAAAAGAAGAAGAAGAAGAAGAAAAAGAAGAAGAAGAAGAATGGAAATAAAAAGAAGACGAAGAGGAAGAAGAGGCAGAAGAAATGGAAGAAGAGGAGGAGAAAGAATAAGAAGAAGAGAAAGAAGAAGAATAAGAAGAAGAAGAAGAAGAAGAAGTTGAAGAAGAAGAAGAAGAAGAAGAAGAAGAAAAAGATGAAGAAGAAGAAGAAAAGAAGGATAAGAAGAAGAAGAGCAAGAAGAAGACAAAGAAGGATACAAAGTACAAGTTGAAGAAGGAGAAGGGGAAGGAGAAGGAGAAGAAGAAAGAAGAAAGAAGAAGAAGAAGAAGAAGAAGAAGTAGAAGAAGGAGAAGAAGAAGAAGAAGAAGAACGAGAAGGAGAAGGAGAAGGAGAAGAACAAGAAGAACAAAAAGAAGAAGAAGATGATGATGACGACGAAGAAGAAGATGAAGAAGAGAAAGAAGAAGA
>JAIUJO010000783.1:2500-15000 GCA_023846275.1 Vanilla planifolia
AAAGAAGAAGAAGAATAAGAAGAAGATGGAAATAAAAGCGAAGAAGAATAAGAAGAAGAGGAAGAGGAGGAGGAAGAAGAAGAAGAAAAAGAAGAAGAAGAAGAATAAGAATAAAAAGAAGAGTAAGAAGAAGAAGAAGAAGAAGAAGAACAAGAAGAAGTAAGAAGAAGAAAAAAAGTAGAAGAAGAAGATGAAAAAGAAGAAGAAGAGGAAGAAGATCAATTTGAAGTAGAAGAAGAAGATGACAAAGAAGAAGTAGAGGACGAAGAAGAAGAAGATAAAGAAGATGAAGAAGAAGAAGATGAGCAAGAAGAAGTAGAAGAAAAAGTAGTAGAAGAAGAAGTTCAAGAAGAAGAAGAAGAAGAATAAGAAGTAAAAGAAGAATATGATGATGACGATGAAGTAGTAGTAGTTATAGAAAACGATGGAGAAGAAAAGAAGAAGAAGAAGATGTAAAACAAGAAAAAGAAGAGGAAGAAGAAGACGATGATGGTGAAAAAGAAGAAGAAGAAGAAGTGGAAGGAGAAGAAGAAGAAGAAGTAGAAGTCGAAGAAGAAGAAGAAGAAGATGAAATGGAAGATGAGGAAGAAGCAGAAGAAGAAGAAGACAAAGAAGAGGATGAAGAAGAAGAAGATGAAGAAGAAGAAGAATAAGAATAAGAATAAGAATAAGAATAAAAATAAGAAGAAGAGGAAGAAGAAGAGGACGAAGAAGATGAAAACGAAGAACAGGAAGGAGAAGAAGAAGAAAAAGACAAAGAAGAATATGAAAAGGAAGAAAAAGAAGAAGAAGAAGAAAATGAAGCCAAAGATGAACCAGAACAAGGAGAAGAAGAAGAAGAAAAAAAAGAAGAATATCACGATGATGAAGAAGTAGTAGTAGTAGTAGAAGAAGAAGAAGAATAAGAGAAATAAAAAGAAGAAGAAGATGAAGAAGAAGAACAAGAAGAAAAATAAGAAGAGGAAGGAGAAGAAGAAAGAGGGGAAGAAGAACATATGAAGAAGTAGAAGAAGATGAAGAGGAAGAAGAAAAATAAGAAGAAGAAGAAGAAGAAGAAGATTATGATGAAGATTAGGAAGAAAAAGACAAAGTTGCAGAAGAAGGTGAAATTAAAATAAAAGAAGAAGAAGAAGAAGAAGAAGAAAGAAAAGAAGAAGAAGAAGAAGAAGAAGAAGAAAAAGAAGAAAAATAAGAAGAAGAAAAGAAGAAAAAGAAGTAGAAGTAGATGAAGAAGAAGAACTAGAAGAACATTTTGAAGAAGAAGAAGAAAAAGACGAAGATGAAGAAGACAAAGAAGAAGAAAAAGAAGAAGAAGAAGTGAAGAAGAAGAAGATGAAGAAGAAGAAGAAGAAGAAGAAGTAGAAGAACAAGAAGAATCAGAAGACGAAGAAGAAGAAGAGGAGGAAGAAGAAGAAGAAAAAGGAGAAGGTGATGATGATAACAATGGAGATGAAGAAGAAGAAGTAGTAGAAGAGGAAGAAGAAGCCAAAGAAGAAGAAGATGATGATGATAATGAAGAAGAAGAACAAGAACAAGAAGAAGAAGAGGAGGAAGAATAAGAACAAGTAAACGAAAAAGTTGAAAAAGAATAATAAGCAGGAGAAGAAGTACAAGATGAAAAAAAGGAGGAGAAGAAGAAAAAGAAGAAAAATAAGAAGAGTAAAAATGAGAAGCAAGGGAAAACGAAGAAGAAGAAATCGAAGGAGAAGAAGAATAAGAAGTACAAGAACACGAAAAAGAAGAAGAAGAAGAAGTAGAAGAAGAAGAAGATGATGAAGAAGAAGTAGAAGAAGAAGAAAACAAATGAGAAGCCAAAGAAGAAGAAGAAGAAGAAGAAGAAGAAGTAGAAGAAGAAAAAAAAGTAGGAGAGAAAGATCTAGAAGAATAAGAAGTGAAAGAAAAAGAATAAGAAGCAGAAGAAGAAAAGGAGGAAGTAGAAGATGAAGAAGAAAAATTGGAACAAACTAAAGAACATAAAGAAGAAGAAGATTAAGAAGAAGAAGAAGAAGAAGAAGAAAAAGAAGAAGAAGAAGATGAAGAAGATGAAGAAGAAGAAGAAGAAGTTGAAAAAGAAGAAGATGAATAAGAAGTAGCTAAAGGACAAAATGAAGAAGATGAAGAAGAAGAAGAAGAAGAAGAAGAAGTAGAAGAAGAAGAAGAAGAATAAGTAGAAGAAGTGGAATATAAAGAAGAAGAAGAAGACGAACAAGAAGAAGACGAAGAAGAGGAAGAAGAAGAAGACATAGAACAAGTAAGAGAAGAAGAAATAGAATAATAATAGCAATAATAGTAATAATAACAATAATAATAACATTAACAATGAGATGAAGATTAAGAAAAGGAAGAAAAAGAAGAAGAAGAAGGAGGAAGAGAAGATGAAGAAGCAGAAGAGAAGAAGACGAGGACGAAGAAGAAGACGACGAAAAAGAAGAAGAAGAAGAAGAAGAAGAAGAAGAAGAAGAAGAAGATGAAGAAGAAGTTAAAGAAGACAATTAAGAATAAGAAGAAGAAGAAAAAGACAAAGAAGAAGAAGAAGAAGAAGAAGAAGAAGAAGAACAAAAGGAAGAAGAAGAAGACAAAGAAGAAGAAGAAGAAGAAGTAGAAGAAGAAGAAGAAGTAGATGCAGAAAAGGAGGAGGAGATGATGAAGAAGAAAAAGCATAAGACAAAGCAAGAGAAGGCAAAAAAGAGAAAGAGGAAGAAGAGGAAGAAGAAGAAGGCAAAGAAGAAGAAGAAGAAGAAAAAGAAGGAGAACAAGAAAAAGAAGAAGAAGAAGAAGAAAAAGAAGGACGAAGAGAAGAAGAAGAAGAAGAATAAGAATAAGAGGATAAAGAAGAACAAGAAGAAGTAGTAGAAAAAGAAGAAGGCAAAGAAGAAGAAGAAAAAGAAGAAGAAGAAGAAGAAAAAGAAGAAGAACAAGAACAACCATAACAAGATGAAAGAGCAGATGAATAAAAAGAAGAAGAAGAACAAGAAGAAGAAGAAGAATAGAAGATGAAGAAGAAGAAGAGGAAGAAAAAGAGGAATAAACTACAGAAGTTGGAGAAGAAGTAGAGAAGGGAACAAGAAGAAGATTAAGAAGAAGAAGAGGAGGAGAAAGAAGAAGAAGAATATGAAGAAGAAGAAGAAGAAGAAGAAAAAGAAGAAGGCGAAGAGGAACAAGAAGAAAAAAAAGAAGAAGGCGAAGAAGAACAAGAAGAAGGGGAAGAAGAAGAAGAATAAGAAGAAGATAAAGTAAGAGAAGAAGAAGAAGAAGAAGAAGAGGAAGAGGAAGAAGAAAAACAAAAAGACAAAGAAGAAGAAGATGAAGACAAAGAAGAAGAAGATGAAGACAAAGTAGAAGAAGAAGAAGACAAAGAATAAAAAGAAGAAGAAGAGGAAGAAGAAGAAGAAGAAAAAGAAGAAGAGAAAGAAAAAGAAGAAAAAAAGGTGATGAAGAAGAAGATGAATAGGATAAAGAAGAAAAACTGGAGGAGGAGGAAGAAGAAGAAGAAGACAGAATAAGAAGAGGAAGAAGTACAAAAAGAAGGCAAAGAAGTAGAAGAAGAAGAAGAAGAAGAAGAAGAAGAAGAAGATCAAAAACAACGACAATAAGATGGAGCAGATGAAGATGATGAAGAAGAAGAATAAGAAGAAGAAGAGGAAGATGAAGAAGAAGAAGAAGAAGAAAAGTTGAAAAAGAGGAAGAAGAAAAAGAGGAATAAACTACATAAGTCAAAGAAAAAGTAGAAGAAGAAGAACAAGAAGAAGATTAAGAAAAAGAAGAGAAGCAGGAAGAAGAACAAGCACGTGATGAAGAAGAAGAAGAAAAAGAAGAAGAACAAGAAGAACAAGAAGAAAATGAAGAAGAAAAAGAAGAAGAAGAAGAAGAGGAAGAAGAAGAAGAAGATAAAGAAGAAGAAGAAGAAGAAGTAGAAGAAGAAGACGAAGAGGAAGAAGAAAAACAAGAAGACAAAGAAGAAGATGTAGACGAAGAAGAAGAAGAAGAAAAAGAAGAATAAGAAGAAGAAGACAAAGAATAAAAAGAAGAAGAAGAAGAAGAAGAAGAAGGCAACATTGTAGAAGAAGACGTGGAAAAAGAAGAAAAAGAAGAAAAAGAAGAAGGTGATGAAGATGAAGACGACGAAGACGAAGATGAAGAAGAGAAAAGAGAAGAAGATGATTAAGAAGAAGAAGATGAAGAAGAACTACAACAACAAGAAGAGGGAGCCGAAGGAGAAGAAGAAGAAGGAAAATAAGAAGAAGAAAAAGAAGAACAAGAACAAGAAGAAGAATAAGAAGAAAAAGGGGAAGAAGAAGAAGAAGTAGAAAAAGAGGAATAAACTGAAGAAGTCGATGAAGAAGAAAATGAAGATGAAGACAAAGAAGAAGAAGAGGAAGAAGAAGAAGAAGAAGAAGGATAAGAAGAAGACAAAGCAGTAGAAGAAGAAGCAGAAGAAGAATAAGAAGAAGAAGATGAAGAAGAAGATGAAGAAGAAGTACAAGTAGTAGTAGTAGCAAAAAAAGATGATGATGATGAAGAAGAAGAAGGAGACAAAAATGAAGAAGAAGAAGAAGAAGAAGAAGACAAAGATGAAAAAAAAGATGATCATAATGAAGATGAAGAAGATGAACAAGAAGAAGACGAAGAGGAATAAGACGATGAAATAGAAGAAGAAGGAGAAGAATACGAGGAGGAAGAAGAAGAAGATGAAGAAGAAGAAGAAGAAGAATAAGAAAAGAAGATGAAAAAAGAAGAAGATTAAGAAGAATAAGTAGAAGAAGAAGAAGAAGAGGAAGAAGAAGATGAAGTATAAGAAGTATAAGAAAAAGAAGAAGAAGAAGAAGAAGAAGAAAAAGAATAACCCAAATAAGAAGAAGAAGAATAATAAGAATAAGAAGAAAAAGGGCAAGAAGAAGAGCAAGAAGAAAAAGAACAAGAAGAAGAAGAAAATTAAGACAAAATAGAAGAAGGAGAAGAAGAACTAAATGAAAAGGAAGAGGAAGAAGGCACAAAGAGGATGAAAAAGATGAAGAAGAAGGCAAAGAAAATGAAGACGAAGAAGAGGAAGATGAAGAAGAGGACGAAGAAGAAGGGAAGAAAAAGAAGAAGAAGACGAAGACGAAGAAGAAGAAGTAAAAGAAGAGGAAGATGAAGAAGTAAAAGAAGAAGATGGAGAAGAAGAAGAAGATAAAGGAGGAAAAGAAGAAGAAGATTAAGAGTAAGAAGAAGAAGAAGCAGAAGAAGAAGAAGAAGAAGAAGAAGAAAAAGAAGAAGAAGAAGAAGAAGAGGATGATGATGAAGAAGAAGAAGAAGACGAAGAAAAAGAAGGCAAAGAAGAAGAAGAAGAAGAAGAAGAAAAACAAGAAAAAAAAGATGAAGAAGAAGAAGAAGAGAACAAAGAAGCAAAAAAAGAAATGGAAGACAGAGAAGATGAAGAAGAAGTAGACGAAAAGGAAGAAGTAGTAGTAGCAGTAGAAGAAGAGGAAGAGGAAGAAGAAGAAGAAGATGATGAAGAAGAAGAAGACGAATAAGAAGAAGGCAAAGAAGTTGAAGATGAAGAAGAAGAAGAGGAAGCAGAAAAAGAAGTAGAAGAGGAACAAAATTAGAAGTAGAAGAAGATGATGAAGATGAAGAAGAAGAAGTAGAAGAGGAAGAAGAATAATAAGAAGAAAAAAAATAAGATGATAAAGAAGAAGAAGAATATGGTGAACAACAAGAAAAAGAAGTAGAAGAAGAAGAAGAAGTAAAAGAAATAGAAGAGGAAGAAGAAGACGATGATGAAGAAGATGAAACGGAAGAAAAGAAGAAGAAGAAGAAGAAGTAGAAGAGGAAGAATGTGGAGACAAAGATGATGATGATGAAGAAGAAGAAGAACAAGTACTCTACGTTGAATAAGAAGAAGAAGAAGAAAAAGAAAAGAAGTAGATGATGAAGAAGAAGAACGAGAAGATGAAGAAGAAGAAGTAGAAGAAGAATAATAATAGAAGAAGACGAAGAAGTAGAAGAAGGAGAAGGAGAAGAAGAAAGAGAAGACGAAGAAGATGACAAAGTAGAAGATGAAGACGAAGAAGATGAAAAATATGAGGAAAAAGAAGTTGTAACCGAGAAAGAAGAAGATGAAGAAAAGAAGAAGAAGAAGAAGAAGAAGAAGGCGATGAAGAAGAAGAAGGAGAAAAAGAAGAAGGAGAGGAAGAAGAAAAAAAATGAGAAGAAGAAAAAGAAAAAAGAAGAACAAGAACAACAACAAGAAGAAAAAGAATAAAAAGGAGGAGAAGATGAAGAAGAAGAAGAAGAAGAAGCAAATTAAGAAGAATAAAAACAAGAAGTAGCATGAGGAGAAGGAGAAGAAGAAGAAGAAGAAGGAGGAGGAGGAGAAGAAGGAGAAGAAGTAGAAGAAGAAGAAGAGGAGAAAGAGGAAAAAGAAGAGGAAGAAGAAGAAGAAGGGGAAGAAAAAGAAGAAATAAAAGACGAAGAAGAAGAAGAAGAAGAACAAGTAGAAGAACAAGATGATAAAGAAGAAGATAAATAACAAGTAGTAGTAGTTGTAGAAGAAGAAGAACAACAAGTAGTTGACATTGAATATGAAGAAGAAGAAGAAGAAAAGAAGTAGATGAAGAAGAAGAAGAAGAATAAGAGAAGAAGACAAAGAAGTAGAAGAAGAAGGAGAAGAAGTATAGGAAGAGGAAGAAGACCACAAAGCAGAAGACAAAGAAGAAGAAGATGAAAAAGATGACGAAAAAGAAGTAAGCAAAGAATAAGAAGAAGATGAAGAAATGGAGGAAGAAGAAGAAGAAGAAGAAGGTAACGAAATTGAAGATGAAGACGAAGAAAAAGAAGAGGAAGACAAAGAAGAAGAAGAAAATAAAAAGAAGAAAAGAATTGGAAGATGAAAAAGAAGAAGATGATGATCACGAAGATGATGAAGAAGAAGAAGAAGTAGAAGAAGAAGAAGAAGACGAGGAGGATGAGGAAGAAAAAGTAGTACAAGAAAAAAAATAAGAATAATAAGAAGAATAATAATTATGTGAAGAAGTAGAAGAAGAATTAGAAGAAGAAGAATGAGTAGGAGAAGAGAACGAGGAAGCAGAAGAAGAAGAAGAAGAAGAAGAAGAAGAAGAAGAAGAAGAAAAGAAGAAGAAGAAGAAGATGATGATGAAGAAAAAGAAGGAGAAGAAGAAGAAGAAGAAAAAGAAGCAGAAGAGGATGAAGAAGAAGAATTTGAAGAAGAAAAAGAAAAAAAGAAGTAGAAGAGGAAAAAGTAGAAGAAAAGAGGAAGAAGAAGAAGAACAAGAAGAAAATGAAGAAACAAAATAGGAAGAAGAAAAAGATGAAGAAGAAAAAGAAGAAGTCGAAGAAGAAGAACAAGATGACAAAGAAGGAGAAGAATGACAAATAGTAGTAGTAGTAATAGAAGTAATAGAAGAAGAAGAAGAAGAAGAAGAAGAAGAATAAAAAGAAGAAGAGAAGAAGATGAATAAGAAGAGAAGAAGATGAATAAGAAGACGAAGAGAAAGAAGATGAAGAAGAGGAAGAAGACAAAAAAGTTGAAGAAAATGAACACGAAGAAGAAGAATACGAAGAAGATGAAGAAAAAGAAGAATAAGATGAAGAAGGATAAGATGAAGAAGAAGAAGAAGAGGAAGAAGAAGAAGAAGAAGAAGAAAATAAAAAAGAAGAATGGGAAGAAGAAGACGAAGAAGAAGATGGCCAAGAAGAAGTAGAAGAAGACGAAGAAGAAGAAGAAAAAGATGAGAAGAAGAAGATGATGATGATCATCATCATGATTAGGAAGACAAAGAGGAAGAAGAAGAAAGAAGAAGAAGGTGAAGAAGAAGAAGAAAAAGAGAAAGAGGAAGAAGAAGAACCCGAACAACAACAGCAAGATGAAGGAGAAGATGAAGAAGAAGAAGGATAAGGAGAAGTAGAAAATGAAGAAGAAGAAGAAGAAGAAGAAGAAGAAGAAGATGAAGAAGAAGAACATGAAGAAAAAGAGGAATAAACTGTAAAAGTCGAAGAAGAAGTTGATTAAGAAGAATGCAAAGTTGAATAAGAAGAAGAAGATGAGGATGAGGAAGAAGAAAAAGATGATGAAGAAGAAGAAGAAGAAAAAGAAGAAGGAAAAGAAGAACATTAAGAAAATGAAGAAGAAGAAGAGAAGAAGGAGAAGAAGAAGAGGAAGAAGAAGAAGAAGAAGATGAAGAAGAAGATAAAGAAAATAAAGAAGAAGAAGAAGAAGATAAAGAAAATGAAGAAGAAGAAGAGAAAGAAGAGGAAGAGGAAGAAGAAAAACAAGAAGACAAATAAGAAGAAGATGAAGATGAAGAAGACGAAGAAGAAAAAGAAGAATAAGAAGAAGAAGAAGAAGAAGAAGAAGAAGAAGATAGAATAAAAAGAAGAAGAAGAAGATAGAATAAAAAGAAGAAGAAGAGAACATAGAAGAAAAGGTAAAGAAAAGAAGAAAAAGAATGGGATGAAGAAGAAGACCAAGAAGAGGAAGATGAAGAAGAGAAAAAAGAAGAAGAAGAAGAACAAGAACATGAAGAAGAACAAGAAAAAAAGGGGAAAAAGGAGAAGAAAAAGAGGAATAAACTGAAGAAGTCGATGAAGAAGAAAATGAAGAAGAAGAAGAAGAAGGAGAAGAAGAAGATGATGAAGCAGAAGAAGAAGAAAGATAAGAAGAAGTCGAAGCAAAAGAAGAAGAAGTCGAAGCAAAAGAAGAAGAAGAAGGAGATGAAGATGAAGATGACGAAAAAGAAGATGAAGAAGTAAAAGAACAAGTAGAAGTAATAGTAGTAACAGAAGAAGAAGAAGAAGAAGAAGAAGAAAACAAATAAGAAGAAGAAGAACAAAAAGAAGAAGAAGATGAAGAAAAGAAGAAGAAGAAGGAGACGAAAAAGAAGAAGAAGAAGAAGAAGAAGAAGAAGAAGAAGAAGAAGAAGAAGAAACAAAGAAGAAGAAGAAACAAAGAAGAAGAAGAAGAAGATGACAAGGAAGAAGAAGAAGATGAACAAGAAGAAGACGAAGAAGAGGAAGAAGAATAAGACGACAAAAATGAAGGAGAAGAGGAAGAACAGGAAGAAGAAGAAGTTGTAAATGAAGAAGAACAATAAGAAAAGGAAGATGAAGGAAAAGAAGAAGAAGAAGAAAAAGAAGGAGTTGAAGATGAAGAAGAAAAGGAAGAAAAAGAAAAAGTACAAGAAGAAGAATAAGAAGGAGGAGAAGAAGAAGAAGAAGAATGCAAAGAAGAAGAAGAAGAAGAAGAATAAGAATAAGATGAAGAAGGAGAAGAGGAGGAGCAAGAAGAGGAAGAAGAAGAAGAAGAAGAAGAAGAAAAAGAAGACAAAGTAGAAGAGGGCGAAGAAGTAGTGGATGAAGAGGAAGAAGAAGAAGGCACAGAAGAAGAAGAGTAAGACAAATAAGAGGAAAAAAAATAAAAGTAAGATGAAGAAGAGGAAGATGAAGAAGAGGAGAAAGAAGAAGGGAAGAAGAAGAAGAAGAAGAAGAAGAAGAAGAAGAATAAGAAGAAGAAAAAGAAGACGAAGAAGAAGTAAAAGAAGAAGAGGAAGAAGAACATAAAGGAGAAGAAAAGGAAGATCAAGAAGAAGAAGGAGACGAAGAAGAAGAAGAAGAAGAAGAAGAAGAAGAAGTTGATGAAGAGGAAGAAGAATACTAAGAAAAAGAAGACAAATAAGAAGAAGTAGAAGAAGAGAAGAAGAGCAAGAAGAAGAAGACGAAGAAAAAGAGAAGAAGAGAAAGAAGAAGGAAACACAGAAAAGGATGACAGAGAAGGGGAAGAAGATGAGGCGAAAAAGAAGAAGAAGAAGAAGAAACAGTAGTAGTGGTAGAAGAAGAAGAAGACAAAGAAGAAGAAGAGGAAGAAGAAAAAGAACAAGAACAAGAACAAGACGAAGAAGAAGATAAGGAAGACGAAGAAGAAGAAGAAGAAGAAGTAGAAGAAGAAGAAGAAGAAGAGGAAAAAGAAGAAAAAGAAGAAGACGAAGAAGAAGACGAAGAAGAAGAAGAAGAAGAAGAAGAAGAACAATAAGAAGAAAAAGAATAAGATTAAGAAGAAGATGAAGAAGAAGATGGTGAAGAAGATGTAGAAGAAGAAGAAGAAGAAGAAGAAGAAGAAAAAAAAGAAGATGAAGACGATGAAGAAGAAGATGAAACAGAAGAAAGAGATGAAAAAAAGTGGAAGAAGAAGAAGAAGTAAAGGAAGAAGAAGAGGAAGATGATGGAGGAGAAGAAAAAGAAGAAGAAGAAGAAGAATAGGCAGTTGATGATTAATAATAATAATAATAATAATAATAATAAGAAGAAGAAAAAAGGTTGATGATGAAGAATAAGAAGTAGATGAAGAAGAAGAAGAAGTGAAAAAGATGAAGAAAAAGAAGAAGTGAAAGAGGAAGAAGAAGATGAAGAAAAAGAAGTGGATGAAGAAGAAGAAAAGAAGAAGAAGAAGAAGAAGAAGAAGAAAAATATGGTGAACAAGAAGAAGAAGAAGAAGAAGAAGAAGAAGAAGAAGAAGATGAAGTAGAAGAGGAATAAGAAGAAGAAGAAGAAGATGACAAAGAAGAAGAAGAGGAAGAAGAAGAAGGGAAAGAAAAACAAGAAGAAGAAGATAAAGGAGAAGAAGAAGAAGAAGTAGTAGTAGTAGAAGTAGAAGAAGAAGACAATGAAGAAGACGATTAAGAACAAAACGAAGAAGAGGAAGAAGAAGAAGACGAAGAAGAAGAAGAAGAAGAAGAAGAAGAAGACAATGAAGTTGAGGATGGAGAAGAAGAAGAAGATGATGAAGAAGAAGAGGAAGTAAAAGAATGAGAAAAAGAAAAAGAAGAAAAAGAAAAAAAAGAAGAAGAACAACAACAAGATGAAGAAGAATAAAAAGGAGAAGAAGATGATGAAGAAGAAGAAGAAGAAGAAGAAGAAAAATATGAAGAATAAAAATAAGAAGAAGCAGAAGAATACAGAAGAAAAAGAAGATGATGAGAATGTAGATGAAGAGGATGAACAACAAGAGGATGAAGAAGAGGAAGAGGAATAAGACGATGAAAAAGAAGAAGAGGAAGAAAAAAGAAGAAGATGGAGAAGAAGTAGTAGAAGAAAAAGAAGAGGAAGAAAAAGACGAAGTACAAGAAGTATAAGAATGAGAAGAAGAAGAAGAAGAAGAAGAAGGAGAAGGAGAAGAATAACCCAAAGAAGAAGAAGAAGAAGAATAAGAATAAAAGGAAGGAGAAGAAGATGAGCAAGAAGATGAAGAACAAGAAGAAGTAGAAAAATAAGATAAAAAAGAAGAAAACAAAGAACTAGATGAAGAAGAAGTAAAAGAAGAAGAAGAAGAAGATAAATGAGAAGATGAAGAAGAAGAAGATCAAGAAGAAGAAGAAGAAGAAGAATTAGAAGAAGAAGAAGAAGAAGAAGAAGAAGAAGAGGATGATGAAGAAGAAGAAGAAGACAAAGAAAAAGAAGACGAAGAAGAAGTAGAAGAAGAAAAAGAACAAAACAAAGAAGAAGAAGAAGAAGAAGAAGAAGAGAAGGAAGAAGGAAATGAAGAAACAGAAGACATAGAAGACGAAAAGGAAGAAGAAGAGGTAGTAGTAGCAGTAGAAGACGAAGAAGACAATGAAGAAGATGAGGAGGAAGAAGAAGAAGAACAAGAACAAGAAGAAAAAGAAGACGAAGAAGAAGAAGAAGATGAAGAAGAAGAAGACGAATAAGAAGAAGATACAAAAGTGGAAGAAGAAGAAGAAGACGAAGAAGAAGAAGAAGAAGCAGAAAAAGAAGTAGAAGAAGAAAAAAAGTAGAAGAAGTAGAAGATGTTGAAGAAGAAGAAGAAGAAGAAGATGATGAAGATGAAGACAAGAAGAAGAAAAAGAATAAGATGATTAATAAGAAGAAGAAGATGGTGAAGAAGAAGAAGATGAAGAACAAGAAGAAGAGGAAGAAGTAGTAGTTGAAGAAGAAGAAGTAGAAGAAGAAATAGAAGTGGAAGAAGAAGACGATTATGAAGAAGATGAAACAAAAGAAAGAGAAGAAGAAGAAGAAGAAGAAGAAGAAGAAGAAGAAAAAGAAGAAGAGGAAGAAGGTGGAGACGAAAATGAAGAAGAAGAAGAAGAAGAAGAAGTACTTGACGTGAATAAGAAGAAGAAGAAAAAAAATGGAAGAAGTAGATGAAGAACAAGAAGATGAAGAAGAAGAAGTAGAAGAATAAGAGAAGAAGACGAAGATGTAGAAGAAGAAGGAGAAAGAGAAGAAGAAGAAGACGACGAAGAAGAAGACAAAGCAGAAGACAGAGAAGAAGAAGATGAAAAATATGAGGAAAAAGAAGTAACTAAAAAAAAAGAACAAGATGAAGAAAAAGATGATGAAAAAGAAGAAGAAGGAATAGAAAAAGAAGAAGAAGATGAAGAAGAAGAAGAGGAAGAAGAAGAAGAAGAAGGCAAAGAAAAAGAAGAAGAAGAAGAAAATAAAAAGAAGAAAAGAAGTGGAAGATGAAAAAGAAGAAGATGATCACGAAG
>JAIUJO010000783.1:27500-30000 GCA_023846275.1 Vanilla planifolia
AAGAAGAAGAAAAGAAGAAGAAGAAGAAGAAGAAGAAGAAAAAGAAGATGATGAAGAAAACGAAGAACAATACGAAGAAGAAGGAGAAGAAGAAAAAGAAGAAGAAAAGATAAAGAAGAAGAAGAAGAAGAAGTTGCATAATAATAAAAAGTAGAAAGAAGAAGACTATGACGATGAAGAAGAAGAAGAGGAAGAAGAAAAAGGTGAAGAGAAAGAAGAAGATTAGGATCAAGAAGAAGAAGAAGAGGAAGAAGAAGAAGAAGAATAGAAGAAGAAGAAGAAGAAGAAGAAGAAGAAGACAAAGAAGAGGACGAAGAAGAAGAAGAAGACAAAGAGGAAGAAGAAGAAGAAGACGAAGAAGTAGAAGAAAATGAAGAAAAAGAAGAAGAGGAAGAAGAAGAAGAAAAAGGCAAAGAAAAAGAGGAGGAAGAAGAAGAAAATAAAATGAAGAAAAATTGTGGAAAAAGGAGAAGAAGGAGATGATGATCACGATGATGATGATGAAGAGGAAGAAGAAAAGGAAGAAGAAGAAGAAGAAGATGATGAAGTAGAAGAAGAAGAAGAAGGGGAAGAAGAAGAAGAAGAAGAAGACAAAGAAGATGAAGGAGAAGAACAAGAAAAGGAAGAAAAAGAAGAAGAAGAGGAAGAGGAAGAAGAAGTCGACGAAGAAGATGATGAAAAAGAATAGGAAGAAGATGAAGACAAAGAGGAAGAAGAAGAAGAAGAAGATAAAGAAGAAGAAGAAGAAGAAGAAGAAGAAGGTGACAAAGAAGAAGAAGAAGAAGAAGAAGAAGAATTAGATGAAGTCGAAGAAGGAGGAGGAGGAGGAGAAGAAGAAGAAGAAGAAGAGAAGGAGTAGTAAGAAGGAGAAGATGATGACAAAGAAAATGAAGAAGAACAAGAAGAAGAAGCATGAGAAGAAGTAAAAGTTGAAGAAGAAAAGATGATGATGAAGAAGAAGAAGAAGTAGAAGAAGAAGAAGAAGAAGAAGAATAAGTAGAAGAAGAAGAATAATAATAAGTAGAAGAAGAAGAAGAAGAAGGCCACGACGAAGAAGAACAAGAAGAAAAAGGTGAAGAAGAAGAAGAAGAAGAGGAAGAAGAACATGATGTAGAAAATGAAGCATAATAATAAGAAGAAGGAGAAGAAGAACAAGAAGAATAAGAAAAGATAAAGAAGAAGAAGAAAAAGAGGAAGAAGAAGAATATTAAGAGGAAGAATAAGAAGAAAAAGAAGACTACGACGAAGAAGAAGAAGAAGAAAAAGCTGAAGATGAAGAAGAAGTTTATGATAAAAAAGAAGAAGCAGAAGAAGAACAAGAAGAAGATGAAGAAATTGAAGAAGTAGAAGGAGAAGATGAAGAAGAAGAAGAAAAGGAACCAGAAGAAGAAGACAAAGAAGAAGAAGAAGAAGAAGAAGAAGAATAAGAAAAATAAGGAGAAGAAGAAGAAGATGATGATGATTATGACGAAGATGATGACAACGATTATGAAGAAGAAGATGAAAAAGAAGTAGTAGTAAAAGAAGAAGAAGAAGAAGAAGAAGAAGAAGACTAAGAAGAAGAATAGGAAGAAGTAGAGGAAAAAGTAGAAGAATAAGAAGAAGAAAAAGAAGAAAAAGAAAAAGAATAAGAAGAAGAATAAGAAGAAGAATAAGAATAAACGAAGAGGAAGAAGAAAAATTAAAACAATCAAAATAAGATGATCTAGGAGAAGACGAAAAAGAAGAAGAAAGAGAAGAAGAGGAGGAGGAGGAGGAAGGAAAAGAAGAAGAAGAAGAAGAAGAAGAAGAAGAAAAAGAAGAAAAAAGACGAAGGCGAACAATAAGAAAATGAAGAAGAAGTTGACTAAGAAAAGAAGAAGAAGAAAATGAAGAAGCAGAAGAGAGAGAAGAAGATGATGAAGATGATAAAGGAGAAGAAGAAGAAGAGGAGGAAGAAGTAGAAGAAGAAAAATACAAAGAAGAAAAAGAAGAAGAACTAGATAATGGAGACAAACAAGAAGAAGAAGAAGGTGAAAAAGAAGAAGAAGAAGAACAAAAAGAAGAAGAGAAAGAGGTAGAAGAAGAAGAAGAAGGAATAAAGGGAAAAAAGAAGGAGAGGAGGAGGAGAAAGAACTAGAAGAAGAAGAAGAAGGCAAAGACAAAGAATAAGCAGAAGAAGAAGAAGAAGAAGAAGAAGCAAAATAAGGAAAAGTCGAAGAGGAAGAAGAAGATGATGATGACGAAGAAGAAGAAGAATAAGAAGTAGAAGAAGAAGAAGAAGAAGAAGAAGAAGGAAAAGAAAAAGTAGGAGAAGATGAAGAAGAAGAAGAAGAAAAAGTATAAGAAGAAAAGAAGATGAAGATGATGATGATGAAGAAGAAGGCAAAGGAAGAAGAAAAACAAGAAGAAGAAGAAGAAGAAGACGATGATGATCATGGAAAAGAAGGGGAAGAAGAAGAAGAAGAAGAAGTAGAAGAATAATAAGAAGAAGAAGAGGAAGCTAGAGAAGAAGAAGAGG
>JAIUJO010000783.1:37500-45000 GCA_023846275.1 Vanilla planifolia
CAACCCGCCAAATGCTACAGTGAAAATTCCTGGGAGTAACGTGATTTTTGGGTGTTTTGTGAGAATTTTTGTGCCAAAATTGTTTATATAAGTATGCAAAAATAATTTTATATTATCATAGTATTATAAGTTTCCTAAATGACTATGAAAAGAAATTCATGAAAAATAATTCTTAAATAATTTTAAAAAATAAAATACCAATGTCTATACTTTACATCAATAATGCTTGGTCCAAAATTAAAAATTCAGTAATTATTAATATTATAACATTTTAAAATATTAATACTATTAGTGTGTCACATCTTCTTAAAATTTGGACATATCATATTCAAGAAAAATAAAATGAATATCAAGTATAAAAATTTTAATGCATGTCTTCAAATTCCTTAAACCTTGCCATGACTCCAAGAGCCTTGAAGACCACTATTTTAGACATTTAAAGTTCATGGTTTGACTTAATTAAATATTAACAATTTTATTTAGAGCAAGCCCATATGAGATATAAACATTTATGCTTGAGTCACAAAAAGAAGAAGAAGAAGAAGAAGAAGAAGAAGAAAAAGAAGAAGGTAAAGAAGAAGAAGATGAAGAAGAAGAGGAAGACGAAGAAGAAAAAGAAGAAGAAGACGAAGCAGAAGTAGAAGTAGTAGAAGAAGAGGAAGAAAAAGAAGAAGAAGAAGAAGAAGAAGACAAAGAATAAAATAAGTAGAAGAGGAAGAAGAAAAAGAAGACAACATAGAAGAAGAAAAAGAAGAAAAAGAACTAAAAGAAGAAGATGAAGAACAAGAAGACGAAGAAGTGGAAGATGAAGAAGAGAAAAGAGAAGAAGAAAAAGAAGAAGAAGAAGAAGAAGAAGATGAAGATGAAGGGGTAGGACATGAAGAAGAATAAGAAGAAGAAGAAGAAGAAGAAGAAGAAGAAGAAGAAGAAAAAGTGCAAAAAACTAAAGAAGTCAAAGAAGAAGAAAAAGAAGAAGAAGATGAAGGGAAAGATAAAGAAGAATAAGGAGAAGACGAAACAGAACAAGTGGGAGAAGAAGATGAGAAGGAAGAACAAGATGAAGAAGAATATGAAGAAGAAGAAGAAGTAGTAAAAGAAGAAGATGAAGAAGAAAAAGACAAAGAAGAAGAAAAAGAAAAGAAGAAGAAGAAGCAAAGAAGAAGAAGAAGAAAAGAAGAAGAGGAATAAGAAGAAGAAGAAAGAGAAGCAAACGAAGAAGAAGAAGAAGAAGAAGATGTTGAAAAAGAAGAAGAAGTAGATGTTGATGAGAAAGAAGAACAAGATGAACAAGAAGGTAGTGAAGAAAGGGAAGAAGAAGATGAAGAAGAAGAAGAAGAAGAAGATGAAGAAGAAGACTAAGTTGAAAAAGAAGAAGAAGAAGAAGAATAAGAAGAAGAAGAAGATGATGATGATGACGAAGAAAAAGAAGAATAAGAAGTAGAAGATGTAAAAGAAGAAAAAGACGAAGAAGAAGAAGAAGAAGAGGCATAAGAAGAAGAATAAGAATAAGAATAAGAAGAAGAAGAAGTTGAATAAGAAAAAGAAGAAGGGGAAGGAGAAGTGCAAGAAGTATAAGAAAAAGATGAAAAAGAAGAAAAAGAAGAAAAAGAAGAAAAGAAGACAAAGTAGGAGAAGGCGACGAAGAATACGAAGAAGAAGGAGACAAAGAAGAAGAAGAAGATGGAGAAGAAGAAAAAGAAGAAGTCAAAGAAGAAGAAAATGAAGAAGAGGAAAAAATACAATGAAGAAGAAAAAGATGATGATGAAAAAAATGAAATAGAAGAAGTAGAAGTAATAGTAGAAGAAGATGACGAAGAAGAAGAAATATAAGAAGAAGGAGTAAAAGAAGAAGTATAAGAAGAAGAAGTAGATGAAAAGAAGATGATGAATAAGAAGAAGATGAAGAAGAAGAAGCAGAAGAACAGGAACAAGAAGCAGAAGATGGAGAGGAAGAAGGAGAGGAAGAAGACGAAGAAGAAGAAGAAGAAGAAAAAGAAGTTGAAGTAGAAGAACATGAAGAAGAAGAAGAAGATGATGACGAAGAAGAAGATGAAGAAGAAAAAGAAGAAGAAGAAGAAGATGAACAGGAATAAGAAGACGAAAAAGAAGAAGACGAAGAAGAAGATGATGATGAAAAAGATGAAGAAGAAAAAGAATAAGAACACAAAGAAGAGGAAGACGAAGAAGATGAAGAAGAAGAGGAAGTTGTAGAAGAAGAAGATGAATAAAAAGAATAAGAAAAAAAAGAAGAAGTTGAAGAAGAGGAAGAAGAAGAACAAGATGAAGTAGAAGAAGAAGTAGAAAAGGAAGAAGTGAGGAAGAAGAAGAAGAAGAAGAATAAGAAGACCAAGAAGAAGAAGGAGATGAAGAAGAAGAAGTGGAAGTAAAAGAAAAAGAAAAATAAGTACAAAAAGAAAAAGAAGAAGAAGAAGAATAAATCAAAAAAGAAGAGAAAGAAGAAGAAGAAGAAGAAGAAGAAGATGACAGAGACAAAGAAGACTAAGAAGAAGAAGATGAACAAGAAAAAGACGAAGAAGAAGAAGAAGAAGAAGACAATGAAGAAGAGGAAGAAGAGGAAGAGGAAGAAGAAGAAGAAGAAGAAGAGGAAGACGAAGATGAAGATGATAGAAGAAGAAGAAGAGGAGGAGGAGGCGAAAGAAGTGAAGAAGTAGAATAAAAATAATAATAATAATAATAATCACAATAACAATAATCATAATAACAATAATAATAGTAATAATTATAAGAAGAACAAGATGAGTGGGAAGAAGAAGAAGAATAAGAAGAAGAAGAAGAAGAAAAAAAAAGAAGATGAAGGAGAAGAAGATGAAGAAGAAGACGAAGAAGAAGACAAAGAAAAGAATAGAAAGAAGAAGAAGAAAAAGAGTAAGAATAATAATAATAATAATAATTATAATAATAATAAGAAGAAGGCGAAGAAGTAGAAGAAAAGGAAGAAGAAGAAGGAGACGAAGAAGAAGAAGAAGAAGAAAAAGAAGAACAAGTAGGAATAAAAGATGCTAGAAAAGAAGAAGACGACACAGAAGAAGAAGACAAAAAAGAGAAAGACGAAGAAGATGAAGAAGGAGAAGGCATAGAAGAACGAGAAGTAAATAAAGAAGAAGAAGAAGAAGTAGAAGGAGAAGAAGAAGAAGATGAAGGAGAAGGAGCAGAGGAAGACGAAGAAGACAGAAAAAAATGAAGAAGATAAAGAAGAAAAAAGAAGACGAAGAAGAAGGGGAAGTAGAAGAAGAAGAAAAAGAAGAAGATGAAGAAGATAAAAATTTTGATAAAAAAGAAGAAGAAGAAGACAAAGAAGAAGATAAATAACAAGAAGAAGAAGAAGAAAAAAAGAACATGAAGAAGAAGAAGACGAAGAAGATGATGAACAAGAAGAAGTCAAAGAAGTAGAAGAAAAAGAGAAAGTAGAAGAAGAACAATAAAAAGAAGGAGAAGGAGAAGAAGAAGATAAAGAAGAAGAAGAAGAAGAAGAAGAAGAATAGGATGATGAAGAAGAAGAAGACATAGAAGAAGAAGTAGCAATAGTAAACGAATAAAAAGAAGAAGAAGAAGAAGAAGAAGAAGAAGACGAAAAAGAGAAATTTGAAGAAGCAGAGGAAGAAGAAGAAGACGAAGATGAAGAAGAAGAAGAAGGAGAAGAAGATGATAATGATGAAGAAGAAAAAGAAGAAGAACAACAAGACAAAGAACAAGAAGAAGAAGAAGAGGAAGAAGAAGAAGAAGATGATGATGTTGTTGACGATGAAGAAGAAGAAGAAGAAGAAAAAGAAGAAAGCATAGAAGAACAAGAAGGAAACAAAGAAAGCATAGTAGAACAATAAGTTCAAGAAGAAGAAGAAGAAGAAGAAGAAGAGGAAGAACAAGAAGAAGAATAAGAAGTAGGAGAAGAGCAAGACGAAGAAGAAAAAGAAGAAGATGAAGAAGAACAAGATGATGATCATGAATAAGTAGTAGTAGTAGTAGAAGAAGAAGAAGAAGAAGAAGAAGAAGAAGAAGACAAAGAAAAGAAGAAGAAGAAGAAGAAAAAGATTAGAACATAGAAGAAGATGAATAAGGAGAAGAAGAAAAAGAAGATGATGAAGAACAACTATTTTGACAATCAGTTGTATATGTGTTTGTGCATTTTTTTGAGCATGCATATATGTGTGTGTGTGCATTTGTGTTTGTGTATAAACGTCCTAGCATATGTTTGTTTTTGTGTGAACTTATGGATACATGTTTGTGTGCATGCATGCGTACATGTGCATATGTATGGGTGAACATGTTGGTGTTTGTGTGTGCATGCGTTTGTTCATGTGTGCATACTTGTGCATGCATGTTTGGGTGTGTGGGTTTGTTTTTTTTCATGTGTGTTTGTATGAGTGTGAGGGTGTCCATGTGCATGTCTTTGTGTGTGTGTGGTTGCATACACTTATGTTTTCTTATGTGCTAGTGTGTATGTGTAAGTGAGAGTATGTGTATGTGAGCGTGCATGCATGTATGTGTCTATGTGTATGTTTATATGTGTGCATGTGTGTGTATGTGTGTTAGTGTGTGTGAGTATGCATGCACATGCACATGTGTGTTTGTGTATATGTATTTCTATGTGTCTTCATGTGTGTGTCTATGTGCATTTGAGTGTGTGCATGTGTGTGTGTTTACACGCATGTGTGTGAGAGTGTGTGTGTGTACATAGTCATGTGTTTGTGTGTCTATGCCAGCATGTGGTCTTTGAGTGTACATGTATAAGAAGGTTTATGTGTTAAAGTTGATGTGTGAGTGTGCCTACATGTGTGTGTCTGTGTGCATATGTGTGCATGGGTTTGTGTTTGTGTTCATTTATGTGCATATGAGTTTTTGTGCACGGAAGTTTCTACTTGTGAATGCATTTGCATGTGTGTGTGTGTGCACATGTGTGTCTCTTTGTGTATTCATGTTTGTATGTGTATGTGCGTGTGCTTGTGCATATGCATGTGCATGTGTGTGTCTTTCTTTGCATGTGCATATGTGCTTGTATATATGTGTGTGTTTGTATGCTTGTGTGTTTGTAGTTTTGTCTTTGTGTGTGTGCATACATGTGCATGTGCATGTGCACATGTGTGCACGGGTGTGTTTGTATGTGTATGTATACATGCATGTGTGTGTGTTTGTGGATGCATATGTGCATGGGCATAAGCGTCTGTGTACGTACATGAGTGCATGCCTATGTGCATATGTGTACATGTTTGCGTTGACGTGTGTATGCATGTATGCATTCTACTTTTTCTTCCTCTTCTCCTTCCCCTTCTCCTTTTACATAACTTTCTTCTTCTCGTTCTTCTTTTTATACTATTACTTCCACTTCTTCTTATTCTTCTTCCTATACTTCATCTACTTCTTCTTCTTCTTCTTCTTCTTCTCCTTCCACTTCTTCTTCTTCATCATCATCTTCTTCTTCTTCTTCTTCCTCTTCTTTTCTTCTTCGTGTTATTCTTCTTCATCTTTTTGTTCATATTCTTCTTCTTCTTCTTCTTCTGCTTCTTTTACTTCTTCTACTTCTTTTATTATTGTTATTCTTCTTCTTCTTCCTCCTCTTCTCTGACTTCCTCTTATTCGATTTCTTCTTCATTGCCTTCTTCTTCTTCTTCATTTTCTTCTTCTTCTGCATCTTCTTCTTCTTTTTCGTATTCTTCTTCTTCATCTTCTTCTTATTCATCATCATCATCATCATCTTGTTGTTGTTCTTCTTCTACTTCTTCTTCATCTCCTTCTTCTTGTTCTTGTCCTTCTTCTTCTCTATTATCCTCTTCTTCTTCTTCTTCCTCTTCCTCTATTTCTTTGTCTTCTTCTACTTCTTCTTTTTCTTACTATTCTTCTTTTTCTTCTTCTTCCTTCTTTTTTCTTCTCCTTATTTATCTCTTCTTCATCATCTTCTTCTTCTTCGTCTTCATCTTCACCTTCTTCTGGATTGTCTTCTTTTTCATCATCTTCTTTGTCTTCTCCTTCTCCTTCTTCTTCTTCTTATTCTTCTTCTTCTTCTTCTTCTTCATCTTCTTATTCTTCTTCTTCTTCTTCGTCATCATCATCTTCTTCCTCTTCCTCTTTTTAGTCTTCTTCTTGTTCGTCTTTTTGTTTGTCTTCTTCTTCTTCATCCTTTTTCATGAACATCTTTTGTCTTCATCGTCTTCTCCTTTTCTTCTTCTTCTTCTTCTTCTTCTTCCACTTCTTCTTCTTCTACTACTTCTTCATTTTCTTTTTCTACTTCTTCTTCTTCTTCTTCTTCTCGTTCGTCTTCTTCATCTTCCACCACTTCTTCTTCTTTTTATTCTTCTTTGTCTTCTTTTTTCCTTTTCATTTTTTCTTCTTCTTTGATTTCTTTTTCTTCTTCGTTTTCTTCTTCTTCTTCATCTTCTTCATCATCTTCTTCTTCTTCTTTGTCTTCTTCTGCTTCTTCTTCTTCTTCTTCTTCTTCTTCTTCTTCTTCGTCTTCTTCTTCTTCAATTCCTTCTACTTTCTTTTTCTTCTTCTTCTTCTTCTTCTTCTTCTTCTTATTCAACTTCTTTTTATTCTTCTTCTTCTTCGTCTTGTTCTTCTCCATCTTTCACTTCTTCATCTTCTTCTTCTTCTACTTCTTCTTTTTCTTCCCCTTCTTCTTCTTCTTCTATTTTTTCTTTGTCGTCTTCTTCATCTTTGACTTCTTCTTCTTCTTCCTCGTCTTCTTCTTCTTCATCTTCTTAGTCTTCATGATCATCATCATCTTATTCTTCTTCTTCTTCTTCTTCTTAGTCTTCTTCTTCTTCTTCTTCTCCATCTTCTCCTTCTCCTCCTTCTCTTTCTTCTTGTTGTTCTTGTTCTTCTTCTTCTTCTACTTCTTCTTCTTCATCATCTTCTTCTTCTTCATATTTTTCTTCTTCTTCTTTTTTTTCTTCTTCTTCTTCTACTTCTTCTTCTATTACTTCTTCTTCTTCTTCTTCTTTTCTTCTTCTTCTTCTTCTTCTTCTTCTTCCTCCTCCTCTACTTCTTCATCTTTCCCTTCTTGCTCCTCCTCTTCTTCATCTTTGCCTTTTTCTTCTTCTTCCTCTAGTTGTTCTTCTTCTTTGTTTTCTTCCTTTTCTTATTGTTCTTCACCTTCTTGTTCTTCATCGTCTTGTTCTTCTTGTTCTTCTTCTTCTCTATTTCTTTTTCTTCTTCTTCTTCGTCATCATCATCTTCTTCTCCTTCTTCTCCTTTGCCTTCTTCTTCTTCTTCTTCTTCTTCCTTTTCTTTTTGATTTCTTCTTCGTCTTCGTCTTCTTCTTCTTCTTCCTCTTCTATGTCTTCTCCTTATTCGTATTCATCTTCTTCTTCTTTAGCTTCTTCTTTTTCTTCTTCTTCTTGTTATTCTTCTTCTTCTTCTCATTCTTCTATTTCTATTTCTTCTTCTTCTTCTTCTTCTATTTCTTCTACTTCTTCTTTATTTTCTTCTTCTTCTTCTACTACTTCTTCCTGTTTGCCATCATCTTCTTTTCCATGTTCTTCTTCT
>JAIUJO010000783.1:50000-62500 GCA_023846275.1 Vanilla planifolia
ATCATTGCTTTCTTCTTCTCAACATTCTTCTTCTTGTTGTTCCTTTTGTTCTTGTTCTTATTCTTCTTCTTCTTCTTCTTCTTCTTACTTTTCCTCTTGTTCTAATTCTATTTTTTCTTCATCTTCCTCTTCTCCTTCTTCTCCATCTTCTTTTGCTTCTTCTTCTCCTTCTTCATCTTCTTCTTCTTCCACTTCTTCTACCTACCCTTGTTCTTCTTCCTCTTCTTTGTCTTCATCTCCTTCTTCTTCTTCGTCTTCTTTTTTCTCTTCTTCTTCTTCTTATTCTTCTTCTTATTCTTCTTCTTTTCTTTTTCTTCTTATTCTTTTTCTTCTTCTTCCTCTTCTTCTTCTTCTTCATCATCATCATCATCATCATCTTCTTCTACTTCTTCTTTTTCTTCTTTTTCTTGTTCTTCTTCTTCTTCCACTTTTTCTTTACCTCCTTCTTCTTGTTCTTATACTTCTACTACTACATCTCCTCCTCCTCCTACACCTTCTTCATCATCATCATCATCATGTTCTTCTTCTTCTTCTTCTTCTCCTCCTCCTCCTCCTCCCCTTTTTGCTTCTTCTTCTTCAACTTCTTCCTTCTCTTCTTGTTCTTCTTCTTCATCTGCATCTTCTCTTCTTCTTTTTCATCTTTTTCAACGTCTTCTTGTTCTTCTTCTTCCTTTTCGTCTTGATCTTCTTATTGTTGTTGTTCTTCTTCTTCTTCCACTTCTTCTTCTTCTTCCTCTTCCTCTTCTTCTTCTTCTACTTCTTCTTCTTCTTCTTCTTCTTCTTCTTCGTCTTCTTCTTCTTAATCTTTGCACTCTTCTTCTTTTTTGTCTTCTTGTTCTTTTTTTCTTGTTCTCCTTCTTCTTCTCCTCACATTCTTCTTCTTCATCATCTTCTTCTTTTGATTCCATTTCTTTGTCTACAGTTTCTTCATCTCTTTCTCTACATCATCTTCTTCTTTTCCTTCTTCTTCTTCTTCTTCTTCTTGCTATTATTCTTCATCTTCTTCTTCTTCTTATTCTTCCTCTTCTTCTTCTTCTTCCTCCTATTAATTTTCTTCTTCATCTTCGTCTTCTACTTCTTCCTTTTCTTCATTTTTTCTTCATCACATTCTTCTTCATCTTATTCTTTTTCTACTTCTCTTTTTTCTTCAACATCTTATTCTTTTTCTACTTCTCTTTTTCCTTCTTCTTCTTCTTCATTTTTATCTTCTTCTACTTATTCTTCTTCTCCTTATTCTTCTTCTTCTTCTTCATCTTATACTTCTTCTTCATATTCTTCTTTTTCTTCTACTTCTTTTTCTTCTACTTCTTTTTCTTCTTCTTCTCCTTCTTCTCACTTTTCTTCTTCTTCTTCTTCTTCTTCTTCCCCTTCTTCCCCTTTTTCTTCTTCTTCTGCTTCTTCTTCTTCTCTTTCTTTTTCTACTTCTTCTTCTTCATTTTCCTCATCATCATCGTCATCATCTTCTTCTTCTTAAATAATTTCTTCTCGTCCATCCTTTTCTTCCTCTTCTTCTTGTCCATCTTCTTCTTCTTCTTCTTCTTCCCCTTCTCCTCCTTCTCTTTTTTTCTCCTTCTTTGCCTTCTTCATCTTCTTGTTCTTCTTCTTCTTCTTTGTCTTCTTCTACTTCTTCTTCTTCTTCTTCTTCTTCTTTATCATCATCATCATCAACATCTTCTTCTTCTTCTTCTTCTTCTTCTTCTTCTTCTTCCACTTCTTCTTCTTCTCCTTGTTCTTCTTCTTCTTCGTCGTCTTCATCTTCGTTGCCTTCTTCTTCTTCTTCTTCTTCTCCTTCTCCTTCTTCTTCTTCTTCTTTTTCTCATTCATCATCAGCTTATTCTTCTTCTTCTACTACTTTTTCTCCTTCCCCTTCTTCTTCTTCTTCTTCTTCTTCTTCTCCTTCTCCTTCTTCATCTTACCCTCCATCTTCTTCTTCTTCTTCTTCTTCTTCTTCTTCCCTTATTTCTTCTCCTCCACCTTCTTCTCCTTCCTCTTCTCCTTTTCTTCTTCCTCTTCTTCTTCTTCTTCTCATTCATCATCAGCTTTTTCTTCTTCTTCTACTGCTTCTTCTTCTTCTCCTTATTCTTCTTCTTCTTCTTCTTCTTCTTCTTCTTCCCCTTTTTCTTTTCCTCCTCCATCTTCTGCTTCCACTTCTCCTTCTTCTTCTTCCTTTTCTTCTTCTTCTTCTTCTTCTTTCTTCTTCTTCTTCTTCTTCTTCAGCTTGGTCGTCTCCTCCTTCATCTTCTACATCTTTTGCCTCTTCTTCTTAATCTTCTTCCTCTTCTTCTTCTTGTTTTTGTTCTTCTTCTTCTTCTTCCTCATCATCTTCTTCCTCCTCAATCACTTCATCTTCTTTGTCTCTTCTTCGAAGTCTTATTCTTTATCTTCTTCTTCTACTTCTTTTTCTTCTTCGTTTTCTTCTTCTTCTTCTTGTACTTATTTCTCTTCTTCTTCTTCTTGTTCTTCCCCTCCAACTTCTTCTTCTTCTTTTTCTTCTTCTTCATCTATTTCTACTTCAGCTTCTTCTTCTTCTTCTTCTTCTTCAACTTTTTCTACTTCTTCTTCTTTTGGTTCTTCTTCATCTTCTTCTCTTCTTCTTCTTCTTCTTCTTCCTCTTCTTCTTCTTCACCTTCTTTGTTTCTTTGACTTTGTCTTCTTCTTCTTCATCATCATCATCTTCTGCTTCTTGTTCTTCTTCTTCTTATTCACCTTCTTCTTTCTATTCTTCTTGTTTTAGGTCTTATTCTTCTTCTTCTTCTTCTACTTCTTTATTTTTCTTCTTCTTCTTCATCTTATATTCTTCTTCTTCTTCTTTTATTTCCTCTTCTTCATTGTCATCATCATCATCTTCTTCTTCATCTTCACCATTTTTTTCTTCTTCTTCCTTTTCTTTTTCGTGACCTTATTCTTCTTCGTCTTCCTCTTCTTCCACTTGTTCTTTGTCATCGTCTTCTTCTTCTTCTTCTTCTTCTTCTTCATCTTGTTCTTCTTCTACTTTCACTTCTTCTTCTCCTTCTCCTTCTTCTTCTTCTTCTTCTCTTTTTTCCTCATCTTCTTCTTCTTCTTCTTCTTCTTCCTCTTCCTCTTCTTCTTCTTCATCTACTTCATCTTCTTCTTGGTCTTCTTCTTTTTCTTCTTCATCTTCATCTTCTTCTTCTTCTTCTCCTTCTTCTCCTTCTTCTCCTTCCTCGTCTTCTTCTTCTTCTTCTTCTTCTTCTTCTTCTTTTTCTTCATCTTCTTCTTCTTCTTGTTTATCTTCTTCTTCTTCTTCTTTTCTTTCTATGTCTTCTTCTTCTGCCTCATCTTTTATTTCTTCTTCTTCTTCTTCTTTTTTCATCTTCTTCTTCTTCATCTTCTTCTTCTTCATCATCATCTTATTATTATACCTCTTAGTCTTCTTCTTCTTCTTCTTCTTCTTCTTCCTCTCCTTCTCTTTCTTCTTCTTCTTCTTCTTAATCGTCATCATCTTCTTTTTCTTCTTGTAACAGCCCTAATTTTCTCTTATTTGTATTTTTATATTTTTTTATAGAAAGAACTCTATGAGACAAATCCAACGATGTTTAATTTGTAATTTTCGGAGCTCTAATGAATAAATTATGAATTTTTGAAGATTTGGGATTAATTTGTAACGTAGAGGATAGATCTGTAAATTTTAAATGCCGGCTTAGTTCAAATCCGATTGGCAGAGGATATATTTGCAAATAGAAAATTTAGAGGGGGTTTTCTGCAAAAAAATGCGGTTGACGATCCTTCCATTTAGTCGGTTTCGGCCACGGCTATAAAAGCCGACTTTGCGCATTTGAAACGCGTTTCTACGAACGCTGTGGCGAGACACGACGGCGAGGTACGGCGGCGAGGAAATTTTGTGAATTTTGGCACGCGACGACAACGACCAACGAGGTGAATTTTATTTTCTTTGTTGTTTTCTAAGTTTTAGGGGAGCGACGGTCAGTTGGCCGACGAGAGACTTAAGAATTAAAGTTCGCCGGCGAAATACTTTGGTTTCGTTGGACGCGAGAGAGAGAGGGGCGGCGTGAACCGGTCCAGGCTTTGGACCGGGTTACGCTGAACCGGATGCCGAGATCGAGCGGTCCAGCGAGCCGAGCACGCCCGGTCCAGCACCGAGAGCGCGCAGTCCAGCGTGCTGGGAGCGGGCGGTCCAGCACCGCGAAAGGAAATTTTGGGAAAAATGCCGTTTGGAAAAGCTTTTAGAAAGCTTTTCTGCGCGGGCGGTCCAGCGCCGAGCGTGCGCCGCGCGGTCCAGTGCCGCCGAGCGTGTGCGCGCGGTCCAGCGGGCGGTTCAGTGCCGCGTAAGCCCATCTTTTGGGATTATTTTGGGGTGTGTTTGGGAAAGCTTTTAGAAAGCAATTTTTGACTACTAAGCATATTTAAATTAATTATTTGTGTATTTTACGGGCTTGTAGGACATCAAGAAGAAGCAGAAGTGAGTAAGACAGTTGGTACAACAAATTCAGGTAGATAAATTCGTAACCTGTGATATAGCACAATAATATTTATTTATATTTCGATACATGGTTTCTTATGGGCTGCATTACAGTTTTTCTTTACATGACTTTTATCTCATGGCTTGACATATGTTTTATGGTGTTATTTTCTAATTGAACTGAAAGCATAAAAGATGACAAAATGAAAATTGAAACAAAAAACATAATATGAGATAAAATATAATTGGTTGGACATATTGATATGGTCTTGGCATATTTATCACATGTGTGACATGGTTGGAAAATAAAAATGAAAATTGGATTCCTGGAGACATTATCCTCACCACTAGGCCTAGCGGATGAGATCGCAGGGTATCGATCTTCGGATCAGATATCTGCCTAGTGTGTATGTGTACCATGACCTCTGTATATATTGATGACACCAGGCCTAGCGGATGTGATCGCAGGGTATCAGTACTATACCTGCCTGGTGGCACTAGGCCTAGCGGATGAGATCGCAGGGTATCGGTCTTCGGATCAGATATCTGCCTAGTGTTATGTACTGGATGGATGCCAGCTGGAGGGTCATTTGATATGATGATTGGATCCAGAGGATGATGATTCAAATGGAATCGGGCCCAGTAAGTATATAACATATAAAATAATGGAAATGGAAATTTGGTATACATGTTTATCTGGTTTACTTTTGATACTGCATGACATTTGATATGAAGGTATTCATATGGTTTATTTTTCACCGCTTATGAGATGGATTTTGTTTTATCATGTTTCACGGCTTGTCTTCTATATCTGGAGATTTATTTTACTTGGTTACATAATGGATTTATGTGCTGAGATATATATGTCTCATTAGTGCTTCATCACAGGTCATGTATCCACTACACCGAGAGCTGGGGATTATAATGGTATAGGAGAGGACTATACTCCTGACATGTGAGAGGGGATAGATTTTTGGTGGGAGTGGATTTGGTTTCATTTTGGTACTTTTTGGTACTTCAGTTTTGTGGTTTATTGTATATATATACAGTTTAATATACACATGTTTTCATTTCAGCTCCATGGTTTGGATTTGGTTAAAATGTTTTAAAAATATATGGGATTGGTTAGAGGGTTAGAATTCTCTCACCGTCGGGTCCCCACCTAGGCATGGTTTGTCCTCACTCGAGATTATTTCTTATGCAGCATCCTTAATTTACTGTAGTTGGTAAGGTGGGGTGCCTGACAAGGTGGTATCAGAGCCTTGGTTCAGGATTAGGTGGAAAATGTGAGTGAGGACACTTACACAGCACATGCATTGTAGTCTTATATGTACTTTTAGATTTTATTTCCGCTATAAATTTCTATATGCCTTCCTGGTTTTATAGGATTGCAGTATAATCAAGCCAAGGAGAGATTTGAGTCAGGAAACATGGATAAAGGCAATGGTAAAGAGCAGCAAGGGGACACACAACAAGAGTTGGCTCAAACCCTTGTTTCGTTGCTGAGATCTATCGGAGGCACCAGTAATCAAGTCACTGAGGCATCTATTGACCTGGTGGTGGATCAATTCCAGCGGATGCATCCACCTTATTTTGCTGGAGAGGAAGATCCAATGATTGCTGAGAACTGGTTAGATCAAATGAATATTATATTCGAAGGCATGTCTTGCCGAGAAGACAAGAAGGTGGCTTTAGCGGTGCTTATGCTGAAAGATGCTGCTAGACTTTGGTGGAGTTCGCGCCACAGAACCAGATTTATGGGTCGGCCAATGAAAGAAATATCCTGGGAAGAATTCACAGGGGAGTTTGAACAGTGGTTTATGTCAGTATCTATTAAAGCCAAGATGAGGGAGGAATTAAGTAATCTCAGGCAAGGAAATCTGTCAGTCACTGCCTATGAACATAAGTTTGCACATCTAGCCAGATACGTACCTCACTTGGTAACACCAGAAGAGCAGCGATGTTATATGTTTCGAAGAGGTCTGCATGATGATATCCGGGCAGCATTGGTGGCTGTACGGACCACGAGCTATATAGAATTATTAGAGAGTGCCCGTACAGTTGAGTTGGAGTTGGGCATATTGGAGACTAGTAGAGGGAGAGAAAAGGGAAGCTTTTCAGGATCTACATCCAGACTCACAGGGAGGAGAGGTGGTCCCAGTTTTTCCCGAGGAGGGGGTACTAGTTATGCCAGATTCAGTAGGTTCAGACCTTATGAACCTAGTACCAGTAGGACTAGTTTTGGTTCTAGTGGGACCAGTTGATGTGGGCGTTGTGGTAGATGGCATACAGGGGAGTGCAGATTTGATTTTGTGCGACCAATTAAATGTTTTTTATGCAATGAAATAGGGCACATGGCACGAGATTGCCCTAAAGTATCAGACATGAAAGCTGCCAATACCCCCAACCAGTGGAGGCAGAGGGAGTGCGAACCATGGTAGAGGCCGTGGATCTATGGCAACTTCAGGCAGCGCAGCCCATGGTGGGGCAGCAGGCAGGGAAGGTCAGGCTCGCATTTATTCTATTACTCAGCAAGAAGCTCCACATTCTACGGATGTTATCACAGGTATGCTCTCTTTGTAAAGTTTACCTGTCTCTGTTCTTTTTTATTGTGGGGCATCACACTCTTTTCTCTCGACTCGTATATTGAGTCAGCTAGATATTTTGTTGCAACCTATGAAGGACCTGTTAATGGTTAAAATGCCTGATGGAAATAATATCCGAGTGGAGAATTTTATTGAAGAAGAGATATACATCAAGGGAAGAAAATTCTTGACATTATTGCATATTCTTCCTATTACAGAATTTGATGTAATTTTTGGCATGGATTGGCTGTTTGATCATAAAGTGAAAATTGATTGCTATGAAAAGCGGATTGAAATTCAAATCCCTGGGGAAGATAAATTAATTTACTTCGGCCAAGGAAGGAAAATTCCTTTAATATCTATGCTCAAGGCACAAAAGCTACTTGGCAAAGGATGCGAAGGATGCTTGGTATCTATTGTGGATTTGGACATGAAATTTTGTAAACCCACAGAGGTACCAGTTGTTCAGGAATATCTAGATATTTTTCCAGAAGAGTTGCCTGGATTACCTCCTAATAGAGAAATAGAATTTGAAATTCAGTTGATTCCAGGCGCTGAGCCAATTTCCAAAGCTCCTTATCGTATGGCACCAGCCGAGCTTCAAGAATTAAAGGTGCAAATTCAGGAATTATTAGACAAGGGATTTATCAGACCCAGTGTATCCCCATGGGGTGCACCTATTTTGTTTGTGAAGAAGAAAGATGGTAGTCTTCGCATGTGTATTGACTACCGGGAAATCAACAAAATTACTATCAAAAACAAATATCCTTTATCGCGGATTGATGATCTATTTGATCAGTTGCAAGGAGCAGCAATATTTTCAAAAATTGACCTGAGATCTGGATATCATCAACTGAAAATTAAGACAGAAGATGTTTCCAAAACAGCTTTCAGGACCAGGTATGGGCACTATGAATTTTTAGTGCTACCTTTTGGACTGACAAATGCACCAGCAGCTTTTATGGATTTGATGAATACGCGTGTTCAAGAAATATTTAGATCAGTTTATCATTATCTTCATTGATGATATATTGATATATTCTAAATCCCTAGAAGAACACGCTGCACATCTACATTTAACATTGCAGACTTTGAAAGAAAATCAGCTATTTGCTAAATTCTCTAAATGCAAATTTTGGCTGTCCAAGGTCTTGTTTTTGGGGCATGTAGTGAGTGCAGAAGGAATCTCAGTTGATCCTCAAAAGATTTCTGCCATTGTAGATTGGCCAAGGCCTACAACAGTAACAGAAGTTAGAAGTTTCTTAGGTTTGGCTGGGTATTACAGAAAGTTTGTGAAAGGCTTTTCCCAAATAGCCTCACCCTTAACAAATTTGATGCGAAAAGCAATAAAGTTTGAATGGGATGCAGCTTGTGAGGATAGCTTCCAAATATTGAAGAATAAATTGGTTTCAGCCCCAATTCTAACATTACCAGAAGGCACAGAAGGTTATCATATATACAGTGATGCATCTTTGCAAGGTCTTGGCTGTGTATTGATGCAAAATAAGAAAGTAATTGCTTATGCATCTAGACAGCTTAAGATACATAAAAAGAATTATCCTGTGCACGATTTGGAGTTAGCAGCTGTAGTTTTTGCCTTAAAAATCTGGAGGCATTATTTGTATGGAGTTAAGTGTGTGGTATTCACTGATCATCAGAGTTTAAAGTATATTTTTACTCAGAAGGAACTAAATCTCAGGCAACGAAGGTGGCTGGTGTTTATTAAAGATTATGATGTGGAAATCACTTACCATCCTGGGAAAGCGAATGTGGTCGCTGATGCTCTTAGTAGGAAAGCTAGTATTAGTAGCATTTTGACTATCACAGAAGAAAAACAATTAATTTTTGAGATGGATAAATTACAACTAGAAGTAGATATTCGAAGAAATACGGCTTTGCTGGCACACTTATCAGTAAGACCAGATTGGTTGGCCTCTATTAAAGACGATCAGGGAGAAGATCTTGAATTACAAAAGATAATACAGAGGGTTCAGGAAGGACAGGAATCTACTTTTCAATTGGACCAGGCTGGTTTACTTAGACTTCAAGGCAGGTTATGCATACCAGCACATCAACAACTTAGGGATTTGTTATTAAAGGAAGCTCATAACTTACGGTATTCAATACATCCAGGCGAGAATAAAATGTATCAAGAATTGAGACAACAATACTGGTGGCCAGGATTGAAGAAGGATGTTTCTAACTGGGTTCAAAAATGCTTAATTTGTCAGCAGGTGAAAGGAGAGCAACAAAAACCTGGGGAGTTGTTGCAGTCATTACCTATTCCAGAATGGAAATGGGAGGAAGTGGCAATGGATTTTGTGATCGGTTTGCCTAGGTCACCTGCAGGTCATGACTCAATCTGGATAATTGTTGATAGGCTAACAAAATCTGCTCACTTTTTAGCTGTTAAAACTACTTATTCTGCAGAGAAGTTAGCTCAGGTATATGTGAGTCAGATTATCAGATTGCATGGGATTCCAAAAGTCATTATATCTGACAGAGACCCTAAATTTACTTCTCACTTCTAGAAGAATGTGCATCAAGCTTTTGGTACGAGATTGCGTTTCAGCACAGCCTTTCATCCTCAAACAGATGGTCAGACAGAGAGAACTATCAAAGCCTTGGAAGATTTGCTACGACTTTGCATCTTGGATTTTGGTGGAGATTGGGAAAGCCACTTACCTTTGGTGGAATTTGCTTATAATAATAGCCATCAGTCCAGCATTGGGATGGCACCCTATGAAGCACTGTATGGGAGAAAATATCAATCACCTTTGTGCTGGAATGAAGGGAAGGAAAGAAATTTGCTCGGTCCTGGATTTGTTGAAGAAGCAACAGAAAAGATAAGAATTATTCGAGACAGAATAAAAACAGCTCAGGATAGACAAAAGAAGTATTATGATGCAAAACATCGAATGGTTGAGTTCCACAAGGGGGAACATGTTTTTATCAAGGTAAGTCCAACAAAAGGTGTCATAAGGTTTGGAAGAGCAGAAAAATTAAAGCCTAAATTCATTGGTCCTTTCCAAATCGTAAGAAGGGTTGGATAAGTGGCATACCAAATTGCTTTGCCTCCTCAATTGTCAGGTGTGCATAATGTGTTCCATGTCTCATCTTTGCGAAGATATGTTTCAGATCCCTCCCATGTTGTTAGTTATATGGACCCAGATATGGAAATTCAAATGGATTTGACATATCCCGAACTGCCTGTGAAATACTTGATAGGCATGAGAAAAAGCTCAGAAATAAAATCATTCCTATGGTTAAAGTCCTATGGAATGGTCAAACAGAAAGAGAAGCTACCTGGGAAATGGAAACAGATATGATCAATCAGTATCCGGAGCTTTTCTAAATTTCGGGACGAAATTTTTGTAAGGAGGGAAGATTGTAACAGCCCTAGTTTTCTCTTATTTGTATTTTTATATTTTTTATAGAAAGAGCTCTATGAGACGAATCCAACGATGTTTAATTTGTAATTTTTGGAGCTCTAATGAATAAATTATGAATTTTTGAAGATTTGGGATTAATTTGTAACGTAGAGGATAGATCTGTAAATTTTAAATGTCGGCTTAGTTCAAATCCGATTGGCGGAGGATATATTTGCAAATAGAAAATTTAGAGGGGGTTTTCTGCAAAAAAATGCTGTTGACGATCCTTCCATTTAGTCGGTTTCGGCCGCGGCTATAAAAGCCGACTTTGCGCTTTTGAAACGCGTTTCTACGAACGCTGTGGCGAGACACGACGGCGAGGTACGGCGGCGAGGAAATTTTGTGAATTTTGGCACGCGACGACAACGGCCAACGAAGGTGAATTTTATTTTCTTTGTTGTTTTCTAAGTTTTAGGGGAGCGGCGGTCAGTTGGCCGACGAGAGACTTAAGAATTAAAGTTCACCGGCAAAATACTTTGGTTTCGCCGGACGCGAGAGAGAGAGGGGCGGCGTGAACTGGTCCAGGCTTTGGACCGGGTTACGCTGAACCGGATGCCGAGCGCACGCGGTCCAGCGCGCCGAGCACGCCCGGTCCAGCACCGAGAGCGCGCAGTCCAGCGTGCTGGGAGCGGGCGGTCCAGCACCGCGAAAGGAAATTTTGGGAAAAATACCGTTTGGAAAAGCTTTTAGAAAGCTTTTCTGCGCGGGCGGTCCAGCGCCGAGCGTGCGCGCGCGGTCCAGCGCCGCCGAGCGTGTGCGCGCGGTCCAGCGGGCGGTTCAGTGCCGCGTAAGCCCATCTTTTGGGATTATTTTGGGGTGTGTTTGGGAAAGCTTTTAGAAAGCAATTTTTGACTACTAAGCATATTTAAATTAATTATTTGTGTATTTTACGGGCTTGTAGGACATCAAGAAGAAGCAGAAGTGAGTAAGACAGTTGGTACAACAAATTCAGGTAGATAAATTCGTAACCTGTGATATAGCACAATAATATTTATTTATATTTCGATACATGGTTTCTTATGGGCTGCATTACAGTTTTTCTTTACATGACTTTTATCTCATGGCTTGATATATGTTTTATGGTGTTATTTTCTAATTGAACTGAAAGCATAAAAGATGACAAAATGAAAATTGAAACAAAAAACATAATATGAGATAAAATATAATTGGTTGGACATATTGATATGGTCTTGGCATATTTATCACATGTGTGACATGGTTGGAAAATAAAAATGAAAATTGGATTCCTGGAGACATTATCCTCACCACTAGGCCTAGCGGATGAGATCGCAGGGTATCGATCTTCGGATCAGATATCTGCCTAGTGTGTATGTGTACCATGACCTCTGTATATATTGATGACACCAGGCCTAGCGGATGTGATCGCAGGGTATCAGTACTATACCTGCCTGGTGGCACTAGGCCTAGCGGATGAGATCGCAGGGTATCGGTCTTCGGATCAGATATCTGCCTAGTGTTATGTACTGGATGGATGCCAGCTGGAGGGTCATTTGATATGATGATTGGATCCAGAGGATGATGATTCAAAGGGAATCGGGCCCAGTAAGTATATAACATATAAAATAATGGAAATGGAAATTTGGTATACATGTTTATCTGGTTTACTTTTGATACTGCATGACATTTGATATGAAGGTATTCATATGGTTTATTTTTCACCGCTTATGAGATGGATTTTGTTTTATCATGTTTCACGGCTTGTCTTCTATATCTGGAGATTTATTTTACTTGGTTACATAATGGATTTATCTGCTGAGATATATATGTCTCATTAGTGCTTCATCACAGGTCATGTATCCACTACACCGAGAGCTGGGGATTATAATGGTATAGGAGAGGACTATACTCCGGACATGTGAGAGGGGATAGATTTTTGGTGGGAGTGGATTTGGTTTCATTTTGGTACTTTTTGGTACTTCAGTTTTGTGGTTTATTGTATATATATACAGTTTAATATACACATGTTTTCATTTCAGCTCCATGGTTTGGATTTGGTTAAAATGTTTTAAAAATATATGGGAT
>JAIUJO010000783.1:72500-75000 GCA_023846275.1 Vanilla planifolia
TATTCTACTCCTTCGTCTTCTTCTTCTTCTTCATCATATTATTATTATTATTATCGTTATTATTATTATTATTATTATTATTATTATTATTATTAGTTTTATTATTATTGTTATTCTTATTATTATTCTTCTTCTTTTAGTTCTTCTTCTTTCTCCTCTTCTTCTTCTTCTCCTCCTTCTCCTTCTGCTTCTTCTCCTTCTTCTTCTTCTCTTTCTTCTTCTTCTTCTTCTTATTCTTCTTTTCCTTCTTGTTGTTGTTGTTTTTGTTATTCTTCTTTTTCATCATCATCATTTTCTTTTTCTTGTTCTTCTTCTTCTCCTACTTCTCCTTCTTCTTCCTCTTCTTCTTCTACTTTTCTTCATCTCCTTCTTCCTCTTCTTCTTCTTCTTCTTCATCTTCGTCTTCTTCTTCTTCTTCTTCTTCTACTTCTACTTCTTCTTCTTATTCTTTTTCTTCTTGTTCTTCCTCTTTTCTTTTCCTTCTTCTTTGTACTCTTCTTATTTGTCTACATCTTCTTCTTCTTCCACCTCTCGTTCTTCTTCTTATTCTTCAACTTCTTCTTTTTCTACTTGCCCTTCTTGTTCTTCTTCTTCTTCTTCTTCTTCTTCTTGTTCTACATCTTCTTCTTCTTCTTCTTTTTCTTCTTCATTTTCTTCTTCTTCTTCTCCCTTTTCTTCTTCTTCTTTTTCTACTTCTTCTGCTTCTTCTCCTTCTTGCACTTCTTCTACTTCTTCCTCTTTATTTCTTCTTCGTCTTCATCTTCTTCGTCTTCATCTTCTTCATCTTCTTCTTGTTCTTCTTCTTTCTCTTTTTCTTCAACTTTTACTTCTTCTTTTCCTTCTCTTCTTAATTGTCTTCTTCTTCTTCTTCTCTTTTCTCCTCTTCTTCTCCTTCCTCTTCTTTGCCTTCTTCTATGACTCTTCTTCTTTGTCTTGTTCTTCTTCTTCTATTACTACTACTACTATTTCTTCTTCTTTATCGTCTTCCTCTTCTTCCTCTTTTTTTCCTCGATTTCTTGTTCTTCTTCTTCTTCTTCTTCTTCTTCATCTTCTTTAATTTCCTCTTCATCTACTTCTTTTTCTTCTTCTCATCTTCTTCATCTTTCTCTTCTTCTTCCTCTACTTCTTCTTCTTCTCTTTCTTTTACTTTTTCTTCTTCTTCCTCTTTTTCTTCTTATTCTTCTTCCTCTACTTCTTCTTCTTCTTCTTCTTCTTGTACTTGTTCTTCTTCTTTCTTCTTATTCTTCTACTTCTTCTTCTTCTTCTTCTTCTTCTTTTTCTTAGTATTCTTCGTCTTATTCATTTTCTCTTCTTCTTCCCCTTCTTCTTCGTCTTCGTCTACTTTGTCTTCTAATTATTCATCTATTTCTTATTCTTCGGCTTGTTCTTCTACTTCATCTTCTTCTCCTTCATCACCTTTTTCTTCTTCTTTCTCTTCTTCTTCTTCTTCTTCTTCTTTCTTTTCTTCTTCTTCATCATCATTATCATATTCTTCTTGTTCTCCTTCTTCTTCATCATCATCATCATCATCATCATCTTCTACTTTCTCTTCTTCTTCTTCTTCTTCTTCATCTTCGTCTTGTACTTTTTCTTCTTTCTCTTCATTATGTTCTTTCTTTTCTTCTTCTTCTTCCTCTACTTTTTCGTCTCCCTCTTCTTTTTCATCGTCATCATCTTCTTCTTCTTTCTCTTCTTTTTCTTCCTCAACTTCTTTTTCTTTTCCTTTTTCTCTTCTTCTTCATCTTCTTCTTCTTCTTCTTCTTCCCATTCTCTTCTTCTTCTTTTTCGTCTTCTTCATGTTCTTCTTCTTCTCTTTCTATTTTTCTTCTTCTTCTTCTTCTTCTTCTCCTTTGTCTTCTTCTTCTACTTCTTGTTCTCGCCTTACTTTTTTGTTGTCTCCTCGTTCTTCTTCTTCTTTTTCTTTTTCTTCGTTTTCTTCTTCTTTTTTCTCTACTTCTTCTTTGTCTTCTTCTTCTTCTTCATCTTCTTCTTTGTCTTCTTCTTGTTCTTCAACTTCTTCCTCTTCTTCTTTGTTTTCTTCTTTTTCTTCTTCCTCTTCTTCTTCTTCAACTTCTTCATCTGCTTCTTCTTTGTCTCTTTCTTTTTTCAACTTCTTCTTTTTTTATCTTCTTCTTTTACTTCTACTTCTTCCTCCTCTTGTTTTTCTTTTTCTTCTCTGTCATCACTTCTTCCTCTTCTTCTTCTTCTTCTTTATCTTCATCTTCTTCTTTGCTTTCTTTTTCTTTTTCTCATTCTTTTTCTTCTTCTTCTTCTTCTTCAACATCTTTGACTTCATCTTCTTCTTTTGCTTATTCTTGTTGCTCTTCAACTTCTTCTTTTCTTTGCCATCTTCTTCTTCTTCTTCTTCCTCTTCTTCTTCTTTGACTTCTGCTTCTTCTTCTTCTCCTCCTTCTTCCCTTTCTTTTCCTCCTTTCCTCCTTCATTTTTTCTTCTCCTCTTCTTCTTTCTTATTTTATTCATCTTCTTCTTTCTTCATCTT
>JAIUJO010000783.1:80000-85000 GCA_023846275.1 Vanilla planifolia
CTTCTTCTTATTCTTCTTCTTCTCCATCTTCTTCTACTTCTTCTTCTTCTCTTTCAACTTCTTCGACTTCTACACCTTCTCATTCTTCTTCATCATCATCATCTTCTTCTTCTTCTTCTTCTTGTCCTTCTACTTCTTCTTTTTCTTGTTCTTGTTCTTCTTCTTCTCCTACTTCTTTATATTCTTCTTCATCTTCGACTTCTTCTTCTTCTTCATCATCATCATTGTCATCATCTTGTTCTTCTTCTTCCTTTTCCCCTCCTCACCTCCTTCTTCTCCTTCTATTCCTCCTTTTCCTTCTTCTTCTTGTTGTTCTTGTAGTTTTCCTTCTTCTTTTTCTTCTTCTTCTTCTTCCTCTTCTTCTTCTTCATCTTCTTCTTCTACTTCTTCTTCTTGTTCGCATTCTTCTTCTTCTTCTTCTTCCTCTTCTTCTTCTTCTTCTTCTTCTTCTTCTTCTTGTTCTTCTTCTTCTTCTTCTTCTTCTTCTTCTGCTTTTTCTTCCTCTACTTCTTCTTATTGTTCCCCTTCTTGGTCCTTCGCTTCTTCATGTTCGCCTTTTATTTCTTCCTCTTGTTCTTCTTCTTCTTTGCCTTCTTCCTTTTCTTATTATTCTTTGTGTTCTTATTCTTCAACTTCTTCTTCTTCTTGTCCTTCTTCTTCTCTTCTTCTTTTTCTTCTTCTTCTTCTTCTTCTTCTTAACCTTCCCCTTGTTCTTCTCCTTCTTCTTCTTCCTCTGCTTCTTCTGCTTCTTCTTCTTCTTCTCCCTCTTCTTCTTTCTTTTCTTCTTCTTCCTCTTCTTCTTTGACTTCTTCTTCTTCTTCTTCTTCTTCTTCTTCTTCCTCTTTTGCATCTTCTCCTTATTTGTATTCATTTTCTACTTCTTCACCATCTTCTTCTTTTCGTTATTCTATTTCTCGTTCTTCTTCTTCTTCTTCTTCTTTTTCTTTATTTTCTTCGAATTCTTCTTCTGCTTCTTCTTCTCCCTCTTTGTCATAATCTTCATTTTCTTGTTCTTTCTTCTTCTTCTTCTTCTTCATCTTCTTCTCCTTCTTCTTGCTGTTCTTCTTCTTCTTCTTCATTTTCTTCATCTTCTTCAACTTGTTCTTTTTCTCCACCTTCTTCTTCTACTTCTTCTACGCCTCCTTCTTCTTCTTCTACTTCTTCTTCTCCTCCTCCTCTTCCTCCACCATCTTTTTCATCTTCATCTTCATCTTCATCATCTTCTTCTTCTTCTTCTTCTTTTTCTTCTCCTTCTCCATCTACGTGTTCTCCTTCTTCTTTTTATACTTTTTTCTTTTTTTTCTCCTTCTTCTTCTTCTTCTTCTACTTCTCCTTCTTCTTCCATTTTTTCTTCTTCTTCTTCTACTACTTCTTAATCTTATTCCTCATCATCTTCTTCTTCTTTGCCTTTTTCTTGTTCTTCATAGTCATCTTCTTCTTCTTCTTCTTCTTCTTTTTCTTCTTACTTTTCCTCTTGTTCTAACTCTATTTCTTCTTCATCTTCCTCTTCTCCTTCTTCTCCGTCTTCTTTTGCTTCTTCTTCTCCTTCTTCTTCTTCTTCTTCCACTTCTTCTACCTACCCTTGTTCTTCTTCCTCTTCTTTGTCTTCGTCTCCTTCTTCTTCTTCTTCGTCTTCTTCTTTGTCTTCTTCTTCTTATTCTTCTTCTTTCCTTCTTCTTCTTCTTCTTCTTCCTCTTCTTCTTCTTCTTCTTCTTCATCATCATCATCATCTTCTTCTTCTACTTCTTCTTTTTCTTTTTATTCCTATTCTTCTTCTTCTTCCACTTCTTCTTTACCTCCTTCTTGTTCTTATTCTTCTACTACTACATCTCCTCCTCCTTCTACACCTTCTTCTTCTTCATCATCATCTTCTTATTTTTCTTCTTCTTCTTCTTCTCCTCCTCCTCCTCCTCCCCCTTTTGCTTCTTCTTCTTCAACTTCTTCCTTCTCTTCTTCTTCTCTTCTTCTTCTTCTTCTTCTTCTTCGTCTGCTTCTTCTTCTTCTTTTTCATCTTTTTCATTGTCTTCTTGTTCTTGTTCTTCTTCTTCTTCCTTTTCATCTTGATCTTCTCATTGTTGTTGTTCTTCTTCTTCTTCCACTTCTTCTTCTTCTTCTTCCTCTTCCTCTTCTTCTTCTTCTACTTCTTCTTCTTCTACTTCTTCTTCATCTTCTTCTTCTTCTTCTTCTTCGTCTTCTTCTTCTTAATCTTTGCATTCTTCTTCTTTTTTGTCTTCTTGTTCTTTTTTTCTTCTTCTGCTTCTTCTTCTTCTTCTTCTTCTTCTTATTATTCTTCTTCTTCTTCTTCTGCCTCTTCTGCTTCTTCTTCTACTTCTTCTTCTTAGTCTTCTTCTTCGTCTTCTTCTTCTTCTTCTACTACTACTACTGCTTCTTCTTCATTATCATCTTCTTCTTCTGCTCGTCTGCTTCTTCTTCTTCTTCTTCTTCTTTTTCATCATCTTGTTCTTTCTCTTCGTGTTGATGTTCTTCTTCTTCTTCCTATTCATCTTGTTCTTCTTGTTGTTCTTCTTCTTCTTCTTCTTCCACTTCTTCTTCTTCTTCTTCCTCTTCATCTTCCTCTTCTTCTTCTTCTTCTTCTTGTTCGTCTTCTTCTTCTTATTCTTTGCACTCTTTTTCTTTTTTTTCTTCTTGTTCTTCTTTTTCTTCTTCTCTTCTCCTTCTTCTTCTTCTTCTTCTTCTTCTACTCCTTCTTCTTCTACTTCATCTTTTTCTTCTTCTTATTCTTCTTCCACTTCTTCTTCTTCAACTTCTTATACTTCTTTGTCTTCTACTTCTTCTTCTTCTTCTACGACAGCTTCTTCTTCATCATCATCTTCTTCTTCTTCTGCTTCCACTTCTAGTTCTTCCTCTTCCTAATCTCCTTATTCTAGGCCTTCGACATCTTTTTCTTCATGTTCATCTTCTTCTCCTTCTTCCACTTCTTCTTTTTCGTTTCTTCAACTTTTTTAGCTTTTTCTTGTTCTTCTTATTCTTCTTCTTCTTCTTCTTCTTTGTGTTCTTCTTCTTCTTCTCCTACTTCTCCTTCTTCTTCTTCTCCTCGCATTCTTCTTCTTCATCATCTTCTTCTTCTTATTCCATTTCTTTGTCTACAGTTTCTTCATCTCTTCTCTACATCATCTTCTTCTTTTCCTTCTTCTTCTTCTTCTTCTTCTTGCTATTCTTCTTCTTCTTCTTCTTATTCTTCCTCTTCTCTTCTTCTTCCTCCAATTAATTTTCTTCTTCATCTTCGTCTTCTACTTCTTCCTTTTCTTCATTTTTTTCATCACCTTCTTCTTCATCTTATTCTTTTTCTACTTCTCTTTTTTCTTCTTCATCTTATTATCTTTCTACTTCTCTTTTTTCTTCTTCTACTTCTTCTCTTCTTCCTCTTCTTCTTCCTCATATTTATCTTCTTCTACTTATTCTTCTTCTCCTTATTCTTCTTCTTCTCATTCTTCTTCTTCATATACTTCTTCTTCTTCTACTTCTTTTTCTTCTTCTCTTTTTTCTTCTTCTTTTTTTCTTCTTCTTCTTCTCCTTCTTCTCCTTTTTCTTCTTCTTCTTCTTCTCCCTCTTCTCATTCTTCTTCTAGTTCTTCTTCTTCTTCTTCTTCATTTTCTTCATCATCATGATCTTTTCTTCTTCTTCTTAAACAATTTCTTCTTCTCTTCCTTCCTTTTCTTCCTCTTCTTCTTGTCCATCTTCTACTTCTTCTTCTTCCCCTTCTCCTCCTACTCTTTTTTCTCCTTCTTTACCTTCTTAATCTTCTTCTTCTTTGTCTTCTTCTACTTCTGCTTTTTCTTCTTCTTCTTCTTCTTCTTCTTTATCATCATCATCATCAAGATCTTTTTCTTCTTCTTCTTCTTCTTCTTCCACTTCTTCTTCTTCTCCTTGTTCTTCTTCTTCTTCGTCCTCTTCATCTTCATCGCCTTCTTCTTCTTCTTCTTCTTCTCCTTCTTCTTCTTCTTCTTTTTCTCATTCATCATCTGCTTATTCTTCTTCTACTACTTCTTTTTCTCCTTCTCCTTCTTCTTCTTCTTCTTCTTCTTCTTCTTCTTCTTCTTCTTCTCCTTCTCCTTCTTCATCTTACCCTCCATCTTCTTCTTCTTCTTCTTCTTGTTTTTCCCTTATTTCTTCTCATCCTCCTTCTCCTTCCTCTTCTCTTTTTCTTCTTCCTCTTCCTCTTCTTCTTCCACCTTCTTCTTCTTTTTCTCATTCATCATCAGCTTTTTCTTCTTCTTCTACCACTTCTTCTTCTCCTTATTCTTCTTCTTCTTCTTCTTCCTCTTTTCCTTCTCCTCCTCCATCTTCTCCTTCCTCTTCTCCTTCTTCTTCTTCCTTTTCTTCTTCTTCTTTCTTGTTCTTCTTCCTCTCCTCCTTCTTCTTCTACATCTTTTGCCTCTTCTTCTTAATTTTCTTCCTCTTCTTCTTCTTCTTTTTGTTCTTCTTCTTCCTCATCATCTTCTTCCTCCTCAATCACTTCATCTTCTTTGTCTCTTCTTCGAAGTCTTCTTCATTATCTTCATCTTCTACTTCTTTTTCTTCTTTGTTTTCTTCTTCTTCTTCAGGTACTTATTTCTCTTCTTCTTCTTCTTCTTCTTCCCCTCCTCCTCCTTCTTCTTTTCCTTCATCTTCATCTATTTCATGTTCAGCTTCTTCTTCTTCTTCTTCAACTTTTTCTACTTCTTATTCTTTTGGTTCTTCTTCCTCTTCTTCTCTTCTTCTTCTTCTTCTTGTTCTTCTTCTTCCTCTTCTTCTTCTTCACCTTCTTCGTTTCTTTGTCTTCGTGTTCTTCTTCTTCATCATCATCTTCTGCTTCTTGTTCTTCTTCTTCTTCTTCTTATTCACCTTCTTCTTTCTCTTCTTCTTGTTTTAGATCTTCTTCTTCTTCTTCTTCTTCTTCTTCTTCTGCTTCTTCTTTTTCTTCTTCTTCATCTTATATTCTTCTTCTTCTTCTTCTTTTATTTCCTCTTCTTCATCATCATCATCATCTTCTTCTTCTT
>JAIUJO010000783.1:92500-110000 GCA_023846275.1 Vanilla planifolia
TTCTTGTTCTTCATCTTCTTCTACTTCCACTTCTTCTCATTCTTTTTCTTCATCTTCTTCGACTTTTTCTGGTTCTTCTTATTGTTCCTCTTCTTCTTCTTCTTCTTTTTGTTCTGTTTCCTATTATTGTTCTTCTTCTTCTTCTTCTCCTTCTTCTTATTCTTCCTCTTCTTCTTCTTCGTCCTATTAATCTTCTTCTTTATCTTTGTCTTCTACTTCTTCTTTTCTTCTTCTTTTTCTTCATCTTCTTCTTCGTCCTGTTCTTTTCTACTTCTCTTTCTTCTTCTTCTTCTTCTTCTTCTTCTCTTCTTCCTCTTCTTCTTCTTCGTCTTCTTCTTCTTCTTCTTATTTATCTTCTTCTACTTATTCTTCTTCTCCTTATTCTTCTTCTTCGACTTCATCATCATCATCATCTTCTTCTTCTACTTCTTCTTCTCTTCCTTCTTCTTATTCTTCTTCTTCTTCTTCTCCTTCTTCTTCTTCTTCTTCTTCTTCTTCTTCTCTTTCTTCTTCTTCTTCTTCTTCTTCATCATCAAAAATATCTTCTTGTCTTCCTTCCTTTTCTAATTCTTCTTCTTGTCAATCTTTTACTTCTTCTTTGAATCCTTCTCCTTCTTCTCTTTTTTCTCCTTCTTTGTCTTCTTCATCTTGTTGTTCTTCTTCTTCTTCTTTGTCATCTTCTACTTTTTCTTTTTCTTCTTCTTCTTCATGATCATCTCCATCATTATCAACATCTTCTTCTTCTTCTTCTTCTTCTTCTTCTTCTACTTCCACTTCTTCTTCACCTTCATCTTCATGTTCTTTGTTCTCTTCATCTATCTCCTTCTTCTTCTTCTTTTTCTTCTTCTTCTTTTTCTTCTTCTTCTTTTTCTTCTTCTTCTTCTTCTTCTTCTTCTTCTTCTTCTTCACATTCATCTTGAGCTTCTTCTTCTACTTCTACTGCTTCTTCTTCTTCTCCTCCTTTTTTTTCTTTTTCTTCGTTTTCCTCTTCTTCGTCATCTTTTTCTTCTTCTTCTTCTTTCTTTTCTTCTTCTTCTTCTTCTTCTTCTTCTTCTACAACTTCTTCTTCGTCTTCTTCTCCTTATTCTTCTTCTTCTGCTTCTTCTCCTTCTTCTCCTTCTTCTTCTTCTTCTTCTCTTTTTTCCTGCTTCGCTTCTTCTCCTTCTACTTCGTCTTCTCCTTCTTCTTTCTTCTTCTTCTTGTTCTTCTACTTCTATCTTCTTCTTCTTCTTCTTCTTCTTCTTCACATTTTCCTTCTCCTTCTTTTTCTTCTTCTTCTTCTTCTTTCTTTCTTTCTTCTTCTTCTTCTTCTTCTTCCCTTTCCTCTTCATCTTCTCCTTTTTCTTATTATATTTCTTCTTGTTCTTCTTCCTTCACTTCTTCCTCTTCTTCTTCTTCTTCTTCCATTCTTATTCTTCTTCTTCTTATTCAACTTCATCTTCTTATTCTTCTTCTCCTTCTTCTACTACTTCTTTTTCTTAATCACGATCATCATCAACATCTTCAACTTCCTCTTCGTCTTTGTTGCTTTCTTCTTCTTCTTCTTCTTCTCATTCATCTTCAGCTTCTTCTTCCTCTTCTACTGCTTCTTGCTCTTCTTCTTCATCTTCTTCTTCTTCTTCGACTTCTTCTTCTTCTTCTTCTTCTCCTTCTACAAAAACTTCTTGTTCTTATTCTTCTTCTTCTCTTTCTTCTCCTTGTTCTCCTTCTTCTCTTTTTTCTTCTTCTTTGTCTTCTTCTTCTTCTTCTTCATCTTCTTCATCTTCTTCATCTACTTCTTCTACTTCTTCTTCTTCTTCTTTTCTTTGTCATCTTCTTCTCATTCTTATTCTTTTCCATCTTTGTCTTTTTCTTTTTTCTCTTCTATTTCTTCTTCTTCTCCTCCTCCTTTTTCTTTATCTTCTTCTTCATCAGTTCTTCTTCTTCTTCAACATCATCTTCTTATTTTACTTCTTAGACTTCTTCGTCTTCTTCTTCTTCTTCTTTTTCTTCTTCTTCTTCTTGCTCTCCTTCTCTTTCTCCTTCTTCTTCTTCCTCTTCTTCTTCTTCTTAATCTTCTTCTTCTTCTTCTTCTTCTTCTTATTCTTCTTCTTTGTCTTCTTTTTCCTCCTCTTCTTCTTCTTCACCTTCTTCTCATTCCTCTTCTACTTCTTCTTCTTCTTCTTCAGCTCCTTCATCTCCTTTTTCTTCTTCTTCATCTTCTATTTCTTCTTCTTTGTCTTCTTCCTCTTCTTCTTTGTCTTCTTCCTCCTCTTTTTCTTCTTTTTCTTCTTCCTTTTCTTCTTCCTCTTCATCTTTTTCCACCTTTTTGTCTTCTTTTTCTTGTTTGTCTCTTCTTCAAAGTTTTCTCCTTCATCTTCCTCTTCTACTTCTTTTTCTTCTTCTTATTCTCCTTCTTTTTCTTCTTCTTCCACTTCTTCTTCTTCAACTTCTCCTACTTCATCTTCTTCTTCTTCTACTTCTTCTCCATGTTGTTCTTCATCTCCTTCTTCTTCTTCTTCTTCTTCCTCTTCTTCCACTTCTTCTTCTTCCTCATATTTGTCTTCTTCTTCTTTGTCTTCGTCTTCTTCTTCTTCATCATCAACATCTTCTATTTCTTCTTCTTCTTCATCATCATCTTCTTCTTTATGTTCTCCTTGTTCTTGATTTTCTTCTTCTTCTTCTTCTTCTTCTTCTTCATCTTCTACTACGACTTCTTCTTCTTCGTCTTCTTCTTCTTCTTCTTCTTCGACTGCTATTTTTTCTTCTTCTTTGTCTTCCTCTTCTTCTTAATTTTCGTCTTCTTCTTCTTCTACTTCCTCTTCTTCTTTTTCTTCTTCTCCTTCTTCTTCTTCTTCTTCTTCATTTTCTACTTGTTCTTCTACTTCTTCTTGATTTTCTTCATCTTTTTCTTCTACTTCCTCTTCTTCTTCTTTTCCTTCTTCTTCTTTTCCTTCTTCTTCTTCTTCTTCTTTTACTTCTTCTTGTTCCTCTTCTCGTTCTTCTATGTCTTCTTCTTGTTCTTCTTCTTTTTGTTCTTTTTCTTCTTCTTCTTCTTCATCTCCTTCATCTTCTTATTAGTCTTCTTCTTCTTCTTGTTCTTCTTCTTCTTCATTACTTGTTTGTCTTCTTCTTCTTCTTCTTCTTCATCATCTTTGTCCACTTCTTCATCTTCTTTTTCTTCATCTCTTCTTCTTCTTTTTCTTCTTCTTTTTCTTCTTCTTCATCATCATCTTCACCTTCTTCTTTTTCTTGTTCACCTTCTTCTTTCTTCTTCGTGTTCTTCTTCATCATCTTCTTCTTCTTCGTATTTTTCTTCTTCGTCTTCTTCTTCTTCTTCTTCTTCTTCTTCTTTCTTCTTCTTCTTCTTCTTCTTAGATTTCTTTGTCTTCTTCTTGCTCTTCTTCTTCTTCTACTTCATCATCATCTTCATCTTCTTCTTTTTCTTCTTCACCTTCTTCTTCATCTTCGTGTTCTTCTTCATCATCTTCTTCTTCTTCTTATTTTTCTTCTTCGTCTTCTTCTTCTTCTTCTTCTTCTTCTTCTTATTCTTTCTTCTTCTTCTTCTTCTTCTTCTTCTACTTCTACTTCTTCTTCTTCTTCCCCTTCTTTTTTTCTTTTTCTTACTCTTCTTCTCCTTCTACTTAATTTTCTACTTCTTCTAGTTCTTCGTTTCCTTCTTCTTCGTCTTCTTCTTTGCCTTCTTCTCCTTTTCTTTTTTGTCCTTCATCTTCTTCTTCTTTTTCTTCTTCTTCCTCTTCTTCTTTTTCTTTCTCTTCTTCTTCTTCTTCTTTTCCTTGATCAGCATCGTCATCAAAATCTTCTTCTTCTTCTACTTCTTCCACTTCTTCTTCGTCTTCTTCCTCTTCTTCTTTGTCCTCTTCATCATCGTCGCCTTCTTCTTCTTCTTCTTCTTCCCCTTCTTCTTCTTCTCTTCCTCCTTCTTTGACTTCTTCTTCTTCTCCATTATCTTCTTCTTCTACTTCTACTTCTTCTTATTCTCCTTCTTCTTCTTCTTCTTACACTTCTTCTTCTTATCTTCTTCTTCATCTTGTTCTTCTTTCTCTTCTGCTCCTTCTTCTTCTTTTACTTCCCCTTCTTCATCTTCTTCTTCTTCTTCTTCTTCTTCTTCTTCTTCTTCTTCTTCTTCTTCTTAATCTTCTCTTTCTTCTTTTTAGTAATCTTATTTTTCTTCGTCTTCCTCTTCTACCTCTTTTTTCGTCTTCATCTTCTTTGTCATTGTCGCCTTCCTCTTCTTTTTCTTCTTCTTCTTTTCGTTCTTCTTCTTATTCTTCTTATTCTTCTTCTTCTTCGTCTTGTTCTTCTTCTTCTTTTCACTTCTTCATCTTCTTATTATTATTATTATTATTATTATTATTCTTCTTCTTCTTATTCTTCTTTTTCTTCTTCTTCTTCTCTTTTTTCCTCCTCTTCTTCTTCTTGTTCTTCATCTTCTTCCTCTTCTCCTACTTATCTATCTTCTTGTTCTTCTTCTTCTTCTTCTTCTTGGTCTTGTTCTTCTTCTACTTCCACATCTTTGTCATCATCTTCTTCTTCTTCATCTCCATCTTCTTCTTCTTCCTCCTCTTCTTTTTCCACTTCTTCATCTTCTTCTTTTTCTTCTTTTTTTCCCCTTCTTCTTCTTCTCTTCCTCCTTCTTCTTCGTTTTCTTTTTGTTGTTGTTGTTCTTCTTCTTCTTCTCCATTATCTTCTTCTTCTTCTTCTTCTCTATCTTCTTCTTCCTCCTCCTCCTCTTCTTTTTCTAGTTCTTCTTCTTCTTCTTTTTCTTATTTTTTCCCCTTCTTCTTCTTCTCTTCCTCATTCTTCTTCGTCTTCTTCTTCTTGTTATTGTTCTTCTTCTTCTTCCCCATTATCCTCTTCTTCTACTTCTACTTCTTCTCCTTCTCCTTCTTCTTCTTCTTCTTCTTCTTCCACTTCTTCTTCTTATCTTCTTCTTCTTCATCTTCTTCTTTCTCTTCTCCTTCTTCTTTTTCTTCTTCTTCTTCTTTTGCTTCCTCTTCTTCATCATCTTCTTCTTCTTCTCCTTCTTCATCTTTTTCTTCTTGTTCTTCTTCTTCTTTTTCTACTTCTTCTTTATCTTCTCCTTCTTCTTTTTCGTGAGCTTATTTTTCTTTGTCTTACTCTTCTACCGCTTCTTTTGTCTTCATCTTCTTTGTCATCGTCGCATTCTTCTTCTTTTTCTTCTTCTTCTTTTTGTTCTTCTTCTTCTTCTTATTCTTCTTCTTCTTTTTCTTCATCTTCTTCCTCTTCTCCTTCTTCTCTATCTTCTTCTTCTTCTTCTTCTTCTTCTTCTTCTTTCTCTTGGTCTTGTTCTTCTTCTTCCACTTCTTTGTCATCTTCTTCTTCTTCTTCTTCATCTCCATCTTCTTCTTCTTTCTCCTCCTCTTCTTTTTCCACTTCTTCATCTTCTTTTTTTGTCACTTCTTCTTATTCTTCATCATCATCATCTTCTTCTTTTTCTTCTTCTTCTTTTTCTTCTTCATCTTCTTATTCTTCTTCATCATCTTCTTCTTCTTCATGTTTTTCTACTTTTTCTTCTTCTTCTTCCTCTTCTTATTCTTTGTTCTTCTTCTTCTTCTTCATCTTCATCTTCTTCTACTTCTTTATTATTATTATTCTTTTTCTCTCTCTTCTACTTTTCATCTTCTTCCTCTTCTTCTTCTTCTTCTTCTTTATGTTCTTCTACTTCTTTTTCTTGTTTTTCATCTCCTCCTCCTCCTCCTCCTTAAACTTCTTCTTCTTCTTCATCTTCTTCTTCTTCTTCATCTTCTTCTTCTACTTTTCCAACATCATCATCATCTTCTACGCTTTTTCTTCTTCTTCTTTCTCTTCTTCTTAATATTCTTCTTCTTCTCCACCTTCTTCTTCACCTTCTTTTTCTTCTTCTTCTTCTTCTTCTTCTTCTTCTTCTTCTTCTTCTTCGTCTTCTTCTTCAACTTTTTTTTCTTCTTCTTCTTCTTCTTCTTCTTCTTCTTTGTCTTCTTCTTCTTCTTCTTTGCCTATTATTTCTTCTTCTTCAACTTCACCTTTTTCTTTTTCTTCTTCTTCTTCTTCTTCTTCTTCTTCTACTACTACGTTTTCTCCTTCTTCTTCTCCTTCTTCTTCTTCTACTTCTACTTCTTCTTCTTCTTTTAACTCTTCTTCTACTTCTTCTTCTTCATCTACTTCTTTTTTCCTCCTCCTCTTCTTCTTCTTCTTCCTCTCAACCTTCTTCTCTATCTTCTTCTTCTTCTTCTTCAACTTCTTCTTCTTCTTCTTCATCTTTATCATCTTCTTCCTCGTCATCTTATTCTTCCTCTTCTTCTTCTACTTCTTCTTCTTCTTCTTATCCTCCTTCTTCATCCTCCTTTTTCTACTTCTTCTTAAGCTTCTTCTTCTTCTTTCTCTTCTTCTTCCACATCTTCATCTTCTTTTCTTCATCTTTTCTTCATCTTCTTCTTCTTCTTCTTCTTCTTCTTCTTCTTCTTCTTCGTCATCATCATCTTCTTCTTCTTCTTCTTCTTCTTTGTTTTCTTTTACAAAGACTTCTTCGTCATCTTCTTCTTTATCATCATCATCATCTTCTTCTTCTTCTCCTCCTCTTCCTTCTTCCACTTCTTCTTCTTCTTCTTCTTCTTCTTCTTCTTCTTGTACTTCTTCGTCTTCTTATTCTTCTTCTTCTTCCTCCTCTTCTTCTACTTCTTCGTTTTCTTCTTCTTCCTCCACTTCTTATTCTTCTTCTTCCTTATCTCCATATTCTTTTCCTTTGACTTCTTCATCTTCATGCTTTTCTTCTTCTTCCTCTTCTTCTTGTTTTTTTTGTCTTTTTCTTCTTCTTCTACTTCTTCGTCTCATTCAGCTTCTTCTTCTTCTTCTCCTCCCCTTCTACTTCTTCTTCTTCTTCGTCTTCTTCTTCTTCTTCTTCTTGCACTTCTTTGCCTACTTTTCCTTCATCTCTTTCTCTCCTTCATCTTCTTATTTTTCTTCTTCTTTTTCTTCTTCTTCTTCCTATTGTTCTTCTTATTTTTCTTCTTTTTGTTATTGCTCCTCTTCTTCTTCTCCCTCCTATTGATCTTCTTCTTCATCTTGGTCCTCTACTTCTTCTTTTTCTTCTTCTTTTTCTTCATCTTCTTCTTCTTCGTCTTCTTTTTTTTTCTACTTCTCTTTCTTCTTTACTTCTTCTCTTCTTCCTCTTCTTCTTCTTCTTATTTACCTTCTTCTTCTTCTTCTTCTTCTTCTTCTTCTTCTCCTTCTTCGACTTCTTCTTTTTCTTATTCTTCTTCTCCTACTTCTCCTTCTTCTTCTCCTTCTTCTTCTTCTTCTCTTTCTTCTTCTCGTTGTTGTTCATCATCTTCTTCATCATCTTCTCCTTCTTCTTCTTCAAAAATATCTTCTTATTCTCCTTCTTCCTTCACTTCTTCTTCTTCTTCTCCTTCTCCTTCTTCTCCTTCTTCTAAGTCTTCTTCTACTTCTTCTTTTCCTTCTTTTTCTTCATCTTCTTCTTCTTCGTCTTCTACTTCTTCTTCTTCTTTGTCGTCGTCTTGTACTTCTTCTTTTTCTTCTTTTTCTTCTTTCTCTTTTTGTAATTTGTCTTCTTCTTCTGCTTGACCTTCTTCTTCTTCTTCTTATTCATCTTCTTCATTTTTTCTTCCCCTTCTTTTTCTTCTTTTACTACTTTTTTTCTTCTCTTTCTTTTTTTTTTTCTTCTTCTTCTTCATCATCATCATCATCTACTTCTTCTTCCTCTACCACTTCTTCTTCTTCTTCAACTTCTGCTTCTTCTTCCTCCTCTTCTTCTTCCTCTTCTTCTTCGCCTTCATCTTCTTCCTCTTCTTCCTCTTGTACTTCTTTCTCTTCTTCATCTCCTTCTTGAACGCCTCGTTATCTTCAACTTCTCCTTCTTTCGCAAATTATTCATCATCATCATCTTCTTCTTCTTCTTCTTCTACTTATTCTTCTTCTTCAACTTCTTCTTCTTCATCTTCTTCTTCATCTTCTTCTTTTTCGCTTTTCTTCTTCTTCTTCTTCTTCTTTTTCTTCCACTTCTTGTTCTTATCTTCTTCTTCTTCTTGTTCTTTCCCTTCTTCTTCTACTTCCCCTTCTTCTTCTTCTTCTTCTTTGTATTCTTCTTCTTTTACTTCCTCTTCTTCATCATCTTCTTCTTCATCTTTTTCATTTTCAACTTTTTTCTTTCTTCTTCTTTATCTTCTTCTTCTTCTTCTTCCTTTTATTCATGTTATTCTTCTTCGTCTTCCTCTCCTTCTGCTTCCTCTTCTTTCTCCCCATCTTCATTGTCATCGTCGTCTTCTTCTTCTTCTTCTTCTTCTTATTCAACTTCTTTTTATTCTTCTTCTTCTTCGTCTTGTTCTTCTCCATCTTTCCCTTCTTCTTCTTCTTCTTCTTATTCATCTTCTTCTTCTAGTATTATTTCTTCTTCTTCTTCTTCTTCTTCTACTACTTCTTCTTCCTTTCCATCTTCTTCTTTGTCTTCTTCTTCTTCTTCTTCTTATTCTTCTTCTTTTGCTTCTTGTTCTTCCTTTATTCTTCTTTTTCATCTACTTTTTCTTTTTCTTTTTCATCATCATCATCTTCTTCTTCTTCTTCTTCTTGTCTTCTTCTTCTTCTTCATCTTCTTCTTCTTCTTCTTTGTCTTCTTCTTCTTCTTCTTTTCAATTTTTTCCTTCTTCTTCTTCTTTCTCTTTTGTTTCTTCTTCTTCTTGTTCTTCTTCTTCATCTTCTTCTTCTTCATCATCATCTTCTTCTTCTTCTTCATCTTCTTATTATACTTCTTAGTCTTCTTCTTCTTCTTCTTCTTCTTCTTCTTCCTCTCCTTCTCCTTCTTCTTCTTCTTCTTCTTCTTAATCTTCTTCTTCTTCTACTTCTTCTTCTCCATCCTCTACTCCTTCTTCTTCTTCTTCTTATTATTATTCTTATTCTGAATCTTCTTCCTCTTCTTCTTTGTCTCTTCCCTTCTTCTTCTTCTTTGTCTTCATTTTATTCTTCTAATCATCAACGTCTCCTACTTCTTCTTCTTCTTCTTTATGTTCTTCTTGTTCTTAATTTTCTTCTTCTTATTCTTCTTCTTCTTCTTCTTCTTCTTCTTCGCCTACTATTTCTTCATCTTCTTTCTCATCTTCTTGATTTTCATCTCCTTCTTCTACTTCTTCTTCTTCTTCTTCTTCTCCATCTTCTTCTTCTTCTTCTTGATTTTCTTCTTCGTTTTCTACTACTTCCTCTTCTTCTTCTTCTTCTTCATCTTCCCCTTCATCTTCTTTGATGTATTCTTCTTTTTCTTCTTCTTCTTAATCATCTCCATCATCTTCTTCTTCTTCTTCTTCATCCACTTATTTGACTTCTTCTTCTTGTTCTTTCTCTTCTTTTTCCACTTCTTCATCTTCTCTTTCTTCGACTCTTCTTCATCGTCATCATCTTCTTCTTCTTCTTCATCTTCTTCTTCTTCGTCTTCTTCTTCTTCTTCTTCTTCTTTCTTCTTCTTCTTCTTCTTCTCCTTCTTCTTAATTTTCTTCTTCTTTTTCTCCTTCTTCTTCCTCCTCTTCTTTTCTTTCTTTTTCTTCCTCTTCTTTTCCTTCTTAATTTTCTTCTACTTCTTCTTCTAGTTCTTCGTTTCCTTCTTCTTCTTCGCCTCCTTCTTCCTCTTCTGATTCTTTAACGTTATCATCATCATCATCTTCTTCTTCTTCTTCTTCTTCTTCTTCTTCTTCTTCTTCACCTTCCTCATATTCTTTGTCTTCTTCTCCTGCTTCTTGTTCTCCTTCTACTTCTTCTTCTTCTTCTTCTTCTCTTCCTCCTCCTCCTTCCTCTTCTTTGTCTTCTTCTTCTGCTTCTTCTTTTCTTCTCCTCCTCATCCACCTCCTCCGCCTCATCCTTCATCATTATCATCATCATCATCATCATCATCTTCTTCTTCTTCTTCCTCTTCTTCTTCTTCTTTTTCTTCTTCTACTTCATTTTCTTCTTCTTCTTCTTCTTCTTCTTCTTCCTATTCTTCTTATTGTTGAGCTTCTTCTTCTTCGTCTTTTTCTTCTTCTTCTTCTTTTTCTTCATCTTTTCCTATTATTTCTTCTTCTTCATCTTCTCCTTCTCCTTCTTTTTCTTCTTCTTCTTCTTCATCTTCTTCTTTCTTCTTCTTTTCCTTCTTCTTCCTCTTCTTCTTCTCCTTCTTCGTTTTCTTATGCTTAATCTTCTTCTTCTTCTTCTTTTGCTTCTTCTTCCTCTTCTTCTTCTTCTTCTTCAACTTTATCATCATCTTATTCTTCTTCTTCTACCTCTTCTTATCCTTCTACATGTTCGTCTTCTTCTTTGTCTTCTTCTTTTTCTTCTTCTTCCTCTTCTTCTTCTTCTTCTTCTTTGACTCATCTATTTCTTCTTCTTCTTCTTCTTCTTCTTCTTTTACTTCTTCAACTTCTTCTACTTCACCTTCATCATCTTCTTCTTCTTCTCACTCTTCTTTTTTTATATCTTCTTCTTCTTCTCCTCCTTCTTTTCTTCATCTTCTTCATTTACTTCTTTTTCTTCTTTGTCTTCTTCGTCATTTTCTTCTTCTCTCTCTTCTTCTTCTACATCTCCTTCTCCTTCTTCTCTTTCTTCTTCTTATTCTTCTTCTTCATCTTCTACTTGGCCTTCTTCTTCTTCTTTTTCCACTTCTTGTTATTGTTCTTCTTCTTCTTCTTCTTCATCTCCATCTTCTTCTTCTTCTCCTGCATCTTCTTCTTCTTCTTCATTTATTTCCTCTTCTTCTTCTTCATTGTCTTCTTCTTCTTCTTTATCATCTTCATCTTCTTCTTCTTCTTCTTCTTCTTCTTCTACTTCTTCTTTGCCTTCTTGTTCTTCTTCTTCTTCTTCTTCTTCTCCTTCATCTTCTTTTTCTTCGTCTTCTTCTTCTTCCTCCATATCTTGTTATTGTTCTTCTTCTTCTTCTTCATCTCCTTCTTCTTCTTCTTCTCCTACTTCTTCTTCTTCTTCTTCGTTTATTTCTTCTTCTTCTTCTTCTTTATCATCTTCATCTTCTTCTTCTTCTGCTTCTTCTACTTCTTCTTTGCCTTCTTCTTCCACGTCTTCTTCTTCTTCTCCTTCTTTCTCTTCTACTTCTTCTCCTTCTTCTTCTTCTTCTTCTTCTTCTTCTCCTTCATCTCCCTCTTCTTCTTTTTCTTCTTCTTCTTTTTCTTATTGTTGTTCTTCTTCTTGTTCTTCCATTTCTTTCTATTCTTTCCCTTTTTCTTCTCCTTCTTGTCGTTCTTCTTATTATTATTATTATTATTATTATTCTCCCCATTCTTCTTCTACTTATTATTCTACTTCTTCAACTTTTTCATCTTCTTCTTCTAATTCTTCTTCTTTATCATCTTCTTCTTCTTCCACTTCGTCTACTTCGTCTTCTTCTCCCTCTGATTCTTGTTCTCCCTCTTCTTCTTCATCTTCTTCTCTTTTTTATTCTTCTTTTTCTTCTTCTTCTCTCCTTCTTTTACAACTTCTACTTCTTTTTTTCTCCAACTTTTAGTTCATCATCAGCTTCTTCTTCTTTTTCTTCATCTTCTTCTTCTTCTTTTTCTTCTTCTTCTTCTTCTTCTTCATCTTCTTGTTCTTCTTCTCCTTCTTCTTCTTCTTCATCATCTTCTTCTTCTTCTTCTTCTTACTCATTTTCTTCTTCTTCTTCTTCTACTTCTTCTGCTTCTATGTCTCCTTGTTCTTATTCTTGTTCTTCTTTCTTTTCTTCCTCTTCTTCATCTTTTTCTTCTTCGTCTTCATCTTCTTCTTTTTCTCACTCTTCTTTTTCTATATCTTCTTCTTCTTCTTCTTCTTCTTCTTCGTCTTCTTCATTTACTTCTTTTTCTTCTTTGTCTTCTTCGTCATCTTCTTCTTCTCTTTCTTCTTCTTCTTCTTCATCTTCTTCTTCTACTTATCCTCCTCCTTCTCTTTCTTCTTCTTATTCTTCTTCTTCATCTTATACTTTGCCTTCTTCTTCTTCTTCTTCCTCTTCAACTTCTTCTTCTTCTTCTTTGTCTTCTTATTATTATTATTATTATTCTTATTCTTCTTCTCCTATCTTAATTCTTCTTCTCCTTCTTCTTCTTCTTTGTTTATTTCTCTTCTTCATCTTCTTCTTATCATATTCTTGTTCTCCTATTTCTGCTTCTTTTTCTTCATCTCTTTTCTACTGTCTACTTCTTCTTCCTCCTCTTCTACCCCTGTTCTTCCTCTTTCTCCTCTCTTACTTCTTTTTCTTTTCATCTTCTCATTATTCTTCAAACCTCCTCATCTTCTTATTCTTCCTTTTTTCCTCATCTTTTTCTTCTTCTTCAACTTCTTCTGCTTCTTCTTCCTCATATTCTTCTTCATCATCCTCTTCTTCTTCTTCCACTTCTTCTTCTTCTTCTTCTTCTTCGACTTCTTTTTCTTCTTCTTTTTCTACTACATCTTCTTCTTCTTATCTTCTTCTTCTTCTTCTTCCTCTACTTGTTCTTCCTCTTCTTCTTCAACTTCTTTCTCTTCTACTTTTTCTTCTTCTTCTCCTTTTCTCTTCTTCTTCTCTTCTTCTCTTCTTTTCTTCTTCATTCATAATCATCATCATCATCATCATCATCTATCTTCTTCTTCCTCTCTCCTCCTCCTCCTCCTACTTCTTCTTCCTCTACTACTGCTTCATCTTCTTTAGCTTCTTTTTCTTCTTTCTCTTCTTCTTCTTCCTCCTCTGCATCATCTTCTACTTCTTCTTCTCTTCTTTCTCTTCTCTTCTTCTTCTTCCTTCTTCTTCTTCTCTCTTCTTCTTCTTCCTCTTCTTCTTACCTTCTTCTTCTTTTCCTTCTTCTATTACTTTCCTCAACTTCTTCTCCTTGATCATCATCATCATCATCATCATCATAATCATCATCACCTTCTTCTTCTTCTCCTCCTCCTCCTCCCCCTCCTCCTCCTCCTATTCCTTCTTCTTCTTCTTCTACTTCTACCTATTCTTGTTGGTTTTGTTGTTGTTCTTCTTCTTCTTCTTGTTCTAATTGCTCTTCTTCTTCTTCTTCTTCTTCTTCTTGTTCGTCTTCTTCTTCTACTTCTTCACAGTCATCTTCTTTTTCGTCTTCTTCTTTTTCTTGTTCTTTTCCTTCTTTTTTTTTCTTCTCCATATTCTTCTCCTTTCTTCTTCTTCTTCTTCTTCTTCGATCTACTTCTTCTTCTTCTTCTTCTTCTTATTCTTCTCTTCTTCTTCTTCCTCTTCTTCTTTTGCTTCCTCCTCCTCTTCTTCTTCATTTTCTTTCTCTTCTTCTTCTTCCTCTTCCCCTTCCCCTTCTCCATCTATTTCCTCTTCTTCTTCTTATTCTTCTTCTTCTTCTTCTTCCTCTTCCTCTTCTTCTTCTTCTTCTTCCTCTTCTTCTTCTTCTTTTTCTTCCTCTTCTTCTTCTTCTTCTTCTTCCTCTTCCCCTTCTCTGTCTACTTCTCTCTTCTTCTTCTTCTTCTTTATTCTTCTTCTCTTTTCTTCTTCTTCTTCTGCTTCTTCTTCTTTGCCTCTTTCTTTTCTAATCTTCGTTGTCTTCTTCTTCATCTTCTTGTTCTTCTACTACGTCTACTTCTTCTTCTTCTTCCTCTTCTTTGTCTTCTTCTTCTTTTTCTCTTCTTTTGCTTCTTCTTCATCTCCTTCCTCTTCTCCTCTACTTCTTCTTCTTCTTCTTCTTCCTCTTCCTCTTCTTTGTCTTTTTTTCTTCTTGTTATTCTTTTTCTTCTACTTTTTCTTCTTATTCTTCATCTTCCTCATCTTCTTCCTATTTTTTTGTGATCTTCTTCTTCATCTCTTCTTTTTGTTCTTCTTCTTCTTCTTCCTCAACTTGTTCTTCTTTTTCTTCTTCTTCTTCTTCTACTTTCACTTCTGCTTCCTCTTCTTCGTTTTCTTCTACTAGTTCTTATTCTTCTTCTTCTACTTCTCCATCCTCGTCTACTTTTTCATCGCCTTCTTCTTCTTTGTGTTCTTCTGCTTCGTCTTCTTCTTCATCTTCTCCTTCTTCTTCTTCTTCTTCTTCCTCTTGTCCTTATTCTCCTTCTTCGTCTTCTTTTTCTTCATCTTTGTCTTCTTCTTCTTCCCCTTCTTCTTTTTCTTCTTTTTCCTCTTGTTGTTATTCATCATATTTTCTTCTTCTTCTTCTTCTCTTCTTCTTCTTCTATTTCTAGATCTTCTTCTTCTTCCTCTTCTCTTCTTCCTCTTCTTCTTGTTCGTGTTCTTCTTCTCTTCCTTTTCTTCCTCTTCTTCATCTTTTTCTTCTTTTTCTCTGCCTCCACCTCCTCCTTCATATTCGTTCTTCCTCTTCTTCCTCTTCTTCTTCTTCTCTCCTCCATCATCATCATCATCTTCTTCTTCTCATTCTTCTTCATCATCATCTTCTCCTTCTTCTATTTCTTCATCTACAACTTATTATTCTTCTTTTCTTCTTCTTTCTTCAATTCTATTCTTCTTGTTCTTGTCTTCTTCTTCATCTTCTTCTTCTTTGTCTTCTTCTTCTTCTTCTTCTTCTTCTCCTTCGTCTTCTTCTTCTCCTTCTTTGCATATTATTTCTTCTTCTTCGCCTTCTTCTTATTCTTTTTCTTTCTCCTCTTCTTCTACTTCTTCTTCTTCTTCTTCTTTTTCTTCTTCTTCTTCTTCTTCTTCTTTCTTCTTCTATTTCTAGATCTTCTTCTTCTTCCTCTTCTTCTTCTTCCTCTTCTTCTTGTTCGTGTTCATCTTCTTCTTCCTTTTCTTCCTCTTCTTCATCTTTTTCTTCTTTTTCTCTGCCTCCACCTCCTCCTTCATATTCGTCTTCCTCTTCTTCCTCTTCTTCTTCTTCTCCTCCTCCATCATCATCATCATCATCTTCTTCTTCTCATTCTTCTTCATCATCATCTTCTCCTTCTTCTATTTCTTCATCTACAACTTATTATTCTTCTTTTCTTCTTCTTCTTCATTCTATTCTTTTTGTTCTTGATCTTCTTCTTCATCTTCTTCTTCTTTGTCTTCTTCTTCTTCTTCTTCTTCTCCTTCGTCTTCTTCTCCTACTTTGCATATTATTTCTTCTTCTTCGCCTTCTTCTTATTCTTTTTCTTTCTCCTCTTCTTCTACTAGTCCTTCTTCTACTTCTTCTTCTTCTTCTTCTTTTTCTTCTTCTTCTTCTTCTTCTTCTTCTTCTTCTTTTTCCCCTCATCATCTTCTTCTTCTTCTTTTTCCTCTTCTCCTTCTGCTCTGACTTCTTCTCTTCTGCTTCTTCTTCTTCTTCTTCTTCTTCAATCATCTTCATCTTCTTCATCATCATCATCGTCATCCTCATCATCATCATCATCATCATCTTCCTCTTCTTCTACTGCCTCTTCTTCTTCTTCTTCTTCTTCTTCTTCTAGTATTACTTCTGCTTCTTCTTCCTCCTTCTTTCTTCTTCCACTTCTTCATCTTCTTTTTCTGTTTTTCTTCTTCTTCTTCTTCTTCTTCATCATCTTCTTCTTCTTCTTCTTTTTCTTCTTCTTCTTCTTCTACTTCTTTTCTTCTTCATCTTCTTCTTCATCTTCATCATCTTCTTCTTCTTCGTGTTTTTTTGTCCGTTCTTGCTTCTTCAACCTCTTCTTCTTCTCTTCTTCTTCTTCTTCTTCTTCTTCTTCTTTTTCATTCTACTTCTTCTTCTGCTTCTTCTTCTACTTCTCTTGTTCTTCTTCTTCTGCTTCCTCTTCTCCCTTTTTCTTCTTTTTCCACTTATTCTTCTTCTTCTTCTTCTTCTTCTTTTACTTCTACTTCTTCATGTTCTTTGTCTCCTTCTTCATCTTCTTCTTTTTCTTCTTTTTCTTTGTCTTCTTCTTTTTCTTCTTCTTCTACTCCTCCTCCTCCTCCTCCTTCTTCTTCTTCTACTACTCTTCTTCTCCTTCTTCTTTTTCTTCTTCTTCTTCTTTTACTTCTTCATCTTCTTCTTCTTCATCTTCTTCTTCTTCTTCTCCTACTTCTACTTGTTCTTCTTCGTCTTCCTCTTCTTCTTCTTCTTCTTCTTCCTTCTTCTTCTTCTTCTTCTTCTTCTTCTTCTTCTACTTCTTCATCGCCTTCTTCTTCTTCTTCTTGTCCTCCTCCACCTCCACCATCTTCTTCTTTGTCTTCTTATTCTTCTTCTTCTTCTTTTTCATTGTCTCCTCCTCCTCCTCCTCCTCCTTAATCATCATCATCATCATCATCATCTTCTTCTTCTTCTTCTTCTTTTACTTCTTCTTCTTCGTCTTCTTCTTTTAGTTCGTATGCCTCTTCTTCTTCTTCTTCTTCTTCAATCTTCCTCTTTCTTCTTTTTCTTCTCCTTTTTCTTCTTGTTGTTGATCTTCTTCTTCTTCTTCTTCTTCTTCTTCTTTTCTCTTCTTCTTTTTCTTCTTCATTTTATTCTTCTTCTTCTTTTCCCTGTTGCTTCTTCTTCTTCGTCTTGTCCTTCTTCTTCTTCTTCTATTTCTTCTTCTACTTCTTCTTATTCTTCTTCTTCTTCTTCTCCTTCTTCTCCTTCTTCTCTTTCCTCTTTTCTTCTTCCTTCTTCTTCTTCTTCTTCTTCCTCTTCTCCTTATCTGTCCTTTCTTTTTCTTCTTCTTCTTCATCTTCATCTTCTTCTTCTTGTTTTTTTCTCCTTCTTCGTCTTCTTCTTCATCATTATGTTCTTCTTCTTCATCCTCCTCCTCTTCTTTGTCTACTTTATCTTCTTCTTCTTCTTCTTCCACTTCTTCATCTTTTTTTCTTTGTCTCTTCTTCTTCTTCCTCTTCATCTTTTTCATCATCATCATCTTTTTCTTCTTCTTCAAACTTCCTTTGTCTTCTTCTTCTTCTCTTCTTCATCTTTTTCATCTTCTTCTTCTTCTCTTCCTCTTATTCCTCTTCTTCTTTTCTTCTTATTCTTCTCCTTCTTCCTCTTCTTTCTCTTCATCTTATACTTCTTCTTTTTCTTCTTCTTCTTCTTCTTCTTCTTCTTCTTCTTCTTCTTCTCCTTCTTCTCTTCTTCTTCTTCTTCTTCTTCTCTTTCCCCTTCTTTTTTTTCTTTTTGTTCTTCTCCTCCTCCTCCTTCTTCTTCTACATCTTTTTCATCTTCCTCTTCTACTTCTTCATCATCATTTTCTTCTTCCTCTTTGTTCTTCTTCTTCTTCTACTTCTCTGTCATCTTCTTTTCTTCTTCTTCTTCTTCTTTTTCTTCATCGTCATCATATACTTCTTCTTCTTCTTCTTGTTCTTCTCTTTCCCTTCTTCTTCCATTTATTCTTGTTCTTATTCTTCTTCTTATTCTTTCTCTTTTTATTCTTGTTGTTGTTCTTGTTCTTGTTCTTCTTCTTCCTCTTCCTCCTCTTTTTGGTGTTGTTGTGCTAATTCTTTTACATCTTCTTCGTTATCTTTTTTTTCTCCTTTTCCTTCTTCTTCTCTAACACATCTTCTTGTTACTACTCTCCTTTTTGTTCTTTCTCTTGTCCTCCTTCTTCTTTTTATTCCACTTCTTATTTTTCTTCTCCATCTTCTGCTTCTTTGCCTTGTTCTTCTTCGTCTTCTTCT
>JAIUJO010000783.1:117500-120000 GCA_023846275.1 Vanilla planifolia
TTTTTCTTCTTCATCTTCTTTTTCTTCCTCTTCTTTTTCCTCTTTTTCTTCTTTTCTTCTTCTTCTTCTTCTCCTTCTCTTCATCTCCTTCTTCCTCTTGTTCTTGTTCATCTTCTTCTTCTTCTTAATCTTGTTCATCGTCAACTTCATCATCATCATCATCTTCTTCTTCTTCTTCTTCTTCTTCTTCTTCTTTTCTTCTTCATCTTCTTCTTCGTCTCGGTCTTCTTCTTCTTCCTCCTCCTCTTTATCTTCTACTTCATCTTCTTCTTCATCTTCATCTTCCTCTTGCCCTTTTTCTTATTCTTCCTCTTCTTCTTCTTCTTCTTTTTCTTCTACTTCTTCTTCTTGTACTTCTCCTTCTTCCTCTTCTTCTTCTTCTTCTTCTTCTTTTTCTTCCTCTTCCTCTTCTTCTTCTTCTTCTTCTTTTTCTTCTTCACCTTCTTCTTCTTGTGCTATTTCAACATCGTCATCATCCTCTCCCTCTTCTTCTTCTTCTTCTTCTTCTTCCTCTTCTTCTTATTCTACTTTTTCTTCTTCTTCATGAACTTGTTCAACATCATCATCATCCTCTTCTTCTTCTTCTTCTTCTTCTTCTTCTTCTTCTCTTTCTCTTCTACTTCTTCATTGTCTTCTTCTTCTTCTCCTTCTTCTTCTTCTTCTTCTTCAACTTCTTCTTCTTCATTTTTTTCTTATTCTTCTTCCCTTTATTCTTGTTCGTCATCTCTATTTCTCCTTCTTCTTTCCCTTCTTCTTCTTCTTCTTCTTCTTCTCCTGCTCCTCCTCCTCCTACTTCTTCTTCTTCGTCTTCTTCTTCTTCTGCTTCTTCTTCTTCTTCTTCTTCTTCTTCTTCTTCGTCTTCTTCTTCTCCTCCTCCTCCACCTCCTCCTTCTTCTTCATCATCATCTTCTACTTCTTCTTCTTCTTCTTATTATTTTTTGCTACTTCTTCTTCTTCTTCTTCTTCTTCATCCTCTTCTTCTTCTTCTTCTTCTTCTTCTTTTTCTTCTTCTTCCTCTTCTTTCTGTTCCTGTTCTTCTTTATCTTCTTGTTCTTGTTCTTCATCTTCTACTACTAGTTTTTCTTCTTCTTCTTCTTCACTTACTATTTCTTCTTCTTACTCTTCTTCTTCTAATTCTTTTTCTTTTTCTGTTTCATCTTCTTCTTCTTCTTCTTCTTCTTCTTATTCTTGTTTTTCTCCTTCTCCTTCTTCTCTGTGATCTCCTTCTTCCTGTTGTTCTTGTGGTTGTTCTTCTTCTTCTTCATCATCTACTTCATCTTCTTCTTCTTGTCCCTATTCTTCTACTGCTTCTACTTCTTCTGCTTCTTCCACTTCATTGGCTGCTTCTTCTTTTTCCACTTCTTCTTTCTCTTCTTCCTCCACTTCATCATCTTCTTTTTTTCATCTCTTCTTCTTCTTCCTCTTCTCCACCTTAATCATCATTATCATCTTCTTCTTCATCCTATTCTTCTTCTTTTCTCCCTCATCTTCTTTTTCATCTTCGTTTTCTTCTTCATGATTTTCTTCTTAGTCTCTTGCATCTTCTTCCTCTTCTACTTCTTCTTTTTCATCTTTTTCTTATTCTTCTTCTTCTTCTTCTTCTTCTTCTTCATCTTCTGCTTCTTCTTCTACTTTATCTTCTTCTTCCACTTCTCCTTTTTCTTGCTTTTCCTCTTCTTATTCTTCTTCTTCTTTTTCTTCTACTTCTTCTTCTTGTAGTTCGCCTGCTTCTTCTTCTTCTTCTTCATCTTTGGCGACTTCAACATCGTCATCATCTTCTTCCTCTTCTTCTTCTTCTTCTTCTTCTTATTCTACTTTTTCTTTTTCTTCATGTACTTCAACATAATCATCATCCTCTTCTTTTTCTTCTCCTTCTTCTTCTTCTACTACTACTACTTCTTCTTCTTTTTCTTCTTCTTCTTCTTCTGCTTCTTCTTCTTCTTCTTCTTCTTCTCCTTCTACGACTTATTCTTCTTCATCATCATCATCTTCTTCTTCTTCTCTTTCTTCTTCTTCTTCTTCTTCTTCTTCTTCTACTTGTCCTTCTTCTTCGCCTTCTTCTTCTGCTTCTCCTCCTCCTCCTCCTACTTCTTCTTCTTCGTCTTCTTCTTCCTATTCTACTTCTTCTTCTCCTCCTCCTCCTCCACCTCCTCCTTCTCCTTCTTCATCATCATCATCTTCTTCTTCTTATTCTTCTTGTACTTATTTTTTGTTAATTTTTCTTCTTTTCCTTCCTATTCTTCTTCTTCTTCTTCTTCGGCTATTGTTTCTTCTTCTTTGCCTTCTTGTTCTTTCTCTTCTTTTCTTCATATAATTATGCTTTTACTTCTTCTTCTTCTTCTTCTTCTTCTCCTTCTTCTTCTTCTTCTTCTTCTTCTTCTTTTTCTTCTTCTCCTTACTCTTCTTTTACTTCTTCTTCATCTTCTTCTTCTTCTTCTTTTTCCTCCTCTTCTTTTTCTTCTTCTTCTGTTAATTCCTCTCATTCTTCTTCCATATCTTC
>JAIUJO010000783.1:140000-147500 GCA_023846275.1 Vanilla planifolia
TATCTTCATCATCATCTTCTTCTTCTTCTTCTTCTTCTTTTTCTTCTTCTTCTTCTTCTTCTTCTTCTTCTTCTTCTTTTTCTTCTTCTTCTTCTTCCTCTTCTTCATCTTCTTCCCCTCCTTCTCCTTCTTCGCCTTCCTCTCCATCTACTTCTTCTTTTTCCTCTTCTTTTTCATCTTCTACTTCTTCTACCATCTTCTTCTTGTTCTCCTTCATCTTCTTCTTCTGCTGCTTCATCTTCTTCCTCTTCTTCTTCTTCTTTTTTGTTTTTCTCCTTCTACCTCTTTTTCTTCTTCTTGTTCTTCTTCTTTATCTTCTTCCTCTTCCTCTTCTCTGTCTTCACCTTCTTCTTCTTCTTCTTCTTCTTTGTCTTCATCATCATCATCATCTTCTTCTTCTTCTTCTTCTTCTTCTTCTTCTACTTTTTCTTCCACTCCTTCTCCTTCTTCTCTTTCTTCTCCATCTACTTCTTTTTTTACTTCTTCTTCTTCTTCTATCATCTTCTTTTTGTTCTTCTTCGTCTTCTTCTTTTTCTGCTTCTTCTTCTTGCTGCTCTTCTTCTCCTTCTTCTACGACTTCTTGTCCTTCTTCTTGTCATTTTTCTTTTTCTTCTTCTTCTTCTTCTCCTTCGTCTTCTTCTTTTCGTTTTCTTCTTGTTCTTCTTCTTCCTCTTCTTTGTCGTCTTCTGCTTCCTCTACTTCTTCTTCTTCCTATTTTTCTTTGCCTTCTTCTTCTTCTTCTCCTTCGTCTTGTTCTTCTTCTTTTTCTTCTTCTTCTTCTTCTTTGTCATCTTCTACTTCTTCTTCTTCTTCTTTCTATTCTTCTTTGTCTTCTTCTTCTTCTTCTTCTCGCTCTTATCCTTCTTCGTCGTCTTCTTCTTCTTTGTCCCTTCTTCCACATCGTCTTTTTCTTCTTCTTCTTCTTCGTCTACTACTACTACTACTACTGCTTCTTCTTCATCTTCTTCTTTTCCTTCTACTTCTTCTTCATCTTCCTCCCCCTCCTCATCTTCATCTTCCTCTGCCTCCTCATCTTCATCTTCCTCTTCTTCATATTTTTCTTCTTCCTCTACTTCTTCTGCTTCTTCTTTTTCTTATTTTATTTTTTTACTTCTTCATTTTATTCTTTTTAATCTTCTTCTTCTTCTTATTCTTCTTCTTCTTGTTCTTCTTTTTCTTATTCTTATTCTTTCTCTACTTCTTCTTCTTCTTCTTCTTCTTTTTCTTATTGTTCATCATCATCATCTTCTTCTTCTCTTCTTCTTCTTGTTTTCATTCTGTCTTCTTCTACTTTTTCTTTTTCTTCTTCTTATTCATCTTCCTCTTCTTCTTCTTCTAAGTCTCATATTCTTCTTTTATTTCTTCTTCCTCTTCATCACCTTCTTCTTTTTCTTCTTCACCTTCTTGTTCTTATTCATCATCATCATCTACTTGTTCTTCTTCTTATTCTTCTTCCACTTCTTCTTCTTCTTCTTCTTTTTCTTCTTGTTCTTCTACTTCTTCTTCTTCGTCTTCTTCTTCTTCTTCTCATTCTTTTTCTTCTTCTTCTTCTTCAACTTCTTCACTTCTTCGACTTCTTCATCTTCTTTTTTTTCTTTTACATCGTCTTCATCCCCTACTTCTTTGCCTTCTTCTTCTTCTTTTTTTTCTTCTTCTTCTACGTCTTCTTCTTATTTTTCTTCTTCTTCTTCTCTTCTTCAACTTCTTCTTCTTCTTCTTCTTCTTCTTCTTCCTGCTCTTCTTCTTCTTCTTTGTCTCCTTCTTCATCTTTTTCTTCTTCTACTTCTTCTTCTACCACTTCTTGTCCTTCTTCTTGCCATTCTTCTTTTTCTTCTTCTTCTTCTCCTCCTTTTTCTTCTTTTTCTTCTTCTTCTTCTTCTTCTTCTTCTTCTTCTTCTTCTTCTTTTTCTTCTTCCCCAACTTCTTCTTCTTGTTCTGCTTCCAGTTCTTCTTCTTCCTCTTCTTCTTCTTCGTATTCTTCTTCTTCTTCTTTGTCTTTTTCTTCTTCGTCATGTTTTTTTCTTCTTCTTCTACTACTGAAAATCAGCATAGATCCAGAGATTCCCGAATCAGTCGGAGAGGCCTGAGAGAAAGTAGTTCAAGTAGTGTTCGATCGATTACGTCATAATAAATATTCAATTGATTGGTCCAAGGCAACCTATTATTATTACAGAAAGGTAACGAAGATAAAATACTAGCACTAATTTCCATAAATATCACTAATTTCCATGCGGATTACTCCTTTTGCTCCTCAGCCTACGGGGTATTAACAACCTGGTGATAAGCCTGAGGAAGGTGAGGATAATGTCAAGTCCAGCCTAGTTCCAACAATGCATTTCTCGGAATGAGAAAGGGGAACCGCTTGGCGCTGCATATGATGGTCCCAAATTGCATGAGTAATAGGTCAACCTTTTTTTTATTCATTATTCATATTCATAAATATAACTGCGAGTTACCATCCCAAATCATTCCCGTAGTAGATTCGGACAAATTTTTTTTGATCCTGCACGAATCAGATTTTTTGAGGAACGTCTCGAGAGATCCACTTATTTCTGCTGCTTCCGTTATTGCTGATGGATTGGCTGTGAGTAGGTGCAAATTCTCCTAATTTGTGACCGACCATATAATCTGCTACATAAATCAGTTTTGTTTTCACTAATTTGTTTTTTTTAGGATAGCTCATGATGTTCATATCGATCTATTATCCTAGTACTCGGACATTAGCTCGAGGTATTTTCTAGAAATTGAAATAGATAATTTATCACTTTTCTTTATATAAATCGAAATGGCTTTTGAAGTCCTCCGTCAAATCCCAGGAAAACATAAAAGTACAGGATGGTACAAATAAGGCGTCGAAGAAATAACTGATTAGCTTTTTGAGTCTCGTTTAGAGTTATCTATTCTTATTCTATATTTGTTCGTGCTCCAGAGACTAGAATATTTCTTCTTCTTCTTCTTCTTCTTCGTCTTCTTCTTCTTTGCCTTCTGCTTCTTATCTTATTATTTTTTTCACTTCTTCATCTTCTCCTTCTTCATTTCTTCTTCTTCTTCGTCTCTTCCTCCTTCTCCTTCTTCTTTTTCTTCTTTGTCATCATCATTATCTTCTTCTTCTTCTCCTTCTCCTTCTTGTTCCTCTTCTTCTTCTGGTTCAAAATCATTTTCTTCTTCTTCCTCAATTTCTTCTTCTTCTTTATCATCATCATCTTCTTCTTCTTCTTTTTCTTCTTCTTCTCCTTCATGATAATCATCACCCTCTTCTTCTTCTTCTTCTTCTTCTTCTTCTTCTTCTTCTTAATCTTTTCTGCTTCTTCTTCTTCCCTTTCCTCTTCTCCTTCTTCTTCTTCTACTTCTCCTTCTTCTTTTGCTACTTATTCTTCTTCTTCTTTCCTTCTTTTATTTCTTCTTCTTCTTCTTCTTCTTTTTCTCATTCTTCAACTTCTTCTTCTTCTTCTTGGTCCTCTTCTTTTTAATTGTGTTCTTCTTCTTCTTCGTCCTCCTCCTTTTCTTCACACTCTTCTTTTTCTTCTTCTTCTTCTTCCCTTCTTCTTCTTCTTTTACTTCTTCTTGTTCTTCTTTTTCTTCTTCTTCGTCTTCTTCGTTGCCTTCTTCTTCCAGTTTTTCCTCTTCGCCTTCTTCTTCTTCTTCTTCCACTCCATCTTCCTCTTCTTCTTCTTATTATTATTCTTCTTCTTTCTCTTCTCTATTTCTTCTTCCTTTTCTTCTTGTTCTTCTCTTTCTTCATCTACTTCGTCTCTTTCATCTTCTTCTTCTTCTTCATCTTCTTCTTAAACTTGTTTTTCTTCTTCTTCATCATCTTCTTCTTCTTCTTAGTCATCTTCTTCTTGCATTTCTTCTTCGTATTCTTTTACTTCTTCTTCTTTATCCTCTTCTTCCTCTTCCTCTTCTTCGACTTCTTCTTCGTCTCATCTTCATCATCTTCTTCTTATTCTTCTCCTTTTCTTCTTCTACTTTGCATTCTTGTTCTTGTTCTTCATCTTCATCTTCTTTTACTTCTCCTTCTTCTACTTCCACTTCTTCTCCTTCTTCTTCTCCTCCTTCTTCTCTTTCTTCTTCTTCCTCTTTTTCTTCTTCTTCTTCCTCTTCTTCTTCTTCTTCTTTTTCTTCTTCTTCTTTTTCTTCTTCTTCTTCTTCTTCTCCTTTGCCTTCTTCTTCTTCTTCTTCTTCTTTCTCCTTTACTTTGTCTTCATCTTTCTCTTATTCTTTTTCTTTTCCTTCTTCTTCTTCTTCCGCTTCTTCTTTTTTTCTTCTTCGTTTTCTTCTTCTTCCACCTCTTCTTCTTTATCCTCTTCTCCCTCTTCCTTTTTTTCTTCCTCATCTTCTTCTTCTTCCTTTTCTTCTTCTTCTTTTCTTTTACTTCTTCTTGCTCGTCTTCTTCTTCTTCATCTTCTTCTTCTTATTCTTCTTCTTCTTCTTTTTCTTCTTCTTCTTCTCCTCTTCTTCTTCTTCTTCTTCTTATTCTTTTTCTTTTTCATCCTTTTCTTCTTCTTGTTCTACTTCCAATTCTTCATCTTCTTCTTCTTCTTCTTCTTCCACTCTTACATCTTCTTCTTCTTCTTCTTCTTCTTCTTCTGCTTCAACAGGTTAATCTTCTTCTTCTTCTTCCTCTTCTTCTCCTTCTACTTTGTCTTCTTCTTCTTCTACTCCTTCCTCTTCTTCTTCTTCTTCTACTTCTTCTTCATCTTCCTCATCTTCTTCTTCTTCTTCATCTTCTTTCTCTTCTTCTTCTTAATCTTCTTCCTCTTCTTCATCTTCTTCTTTTTCTTCTTCTTCTTCTTCTTTTTCTTCTCCTTCTTCTTCTACTACTTCTTCTTCTTCTTCTTCTTCCTTTACTTCCTTTTCTTCTACTTTTTCTTCTTCTACTGCTTCTTTTTTTCTTCTTCTTCTTCTCCTCCTTCTTAATCTTCTTCTTACTTTTCCACCTCTTCTTCTTCCTGTTGTCAAATTCTTCTACTTCATCTCTTCGTCTTCTTCTTCTTCCTTTTCTTCTTCCTCTTCTTCTTCTTGTTGGTCTTTGTCTGTTCTTCTTCTTCGTCTTCTTCTTCTTCTTCTTCTTCTTCTTCTATCTCTCCTTCTTCGTCTTTGTCTTCTTCGTCTTCTTCTTCTTTTCTTCTTCTTCTTCTTCCTCTTCTTATTCATCTTAACCTTATACGTGTTCTTATACTTTTCTTATTCTTCTTCTTCTTTTCCATCTTTTTCTTCCTCTTGTTGTTATTCTTCTTCTTCTTCTTCTTACTATTATTATTATTCTTCTTCTTCATTTTATTCTTCTTCCTCTACCTTTTCTTCGTCTTCCTTTTCTTTTTCCTTGCCTTCGCCTTCTTCTTCTTCTTCTTCTTCTTATTTGTATTCTTCTTCTTCATCATTTTCTTCATCTTCTTCTTCGTCATCTTCTTCTTCTTCATCATCTCTTCTTCTTCTTCTCTTCTTCTTCTTCTTATTCTACTTCTTCTTCTACTTCTTTTTCTTCTTCTACTTACACTTCTTATTATTCTTCTTCATCTACTACTTCTTCTAGTTCTTCTTCTTCTTCTTCTTCTTCTTCTTTTTCTTTCTCTTCTTTGTTTGCTTGTTCTTCCTTTTCTTCTCCACTTTCTTTTACTTCTTCTTCTTTTAGTTATTCTTCTTCTCCTTCTTCTTCTTCATCTTCTTCCTCTTCTTCTTTTATTCTTCTTCTCCCTCTTCTTATTCTTCTTCTTCTTCTTCATCATCTTTTTCTTTCTCTTTTTTTTTTCTTCTCCTTCCTTTGCTTCTTCTTCTTCATTCATCTTTTTCTCCTTCTTCTTCTTCTTCTTCCTCTTCTTCTTCTTCCTCTTCTTCTTCATCATCTTCTTTCTTTTCTTCATCTGCCTCTTTGACTTCTTCTTCCTCCCCTTGTTCTTCGTCTTCTCCCTTATCATCTTCTTCATCATCTTCTTCATCTTCTTCTTCTTCTTCCTCTTCTACTACTTTCTTTTCTAAGTCTTCCTCTTCTTCATCTCTTAATCTATGTCTACTTCTTCTTCTTCTTCATCTTCTTCTTCTTCTTCTTCTTCTTTTTCTTCTTCTACTTCTTCCTCTTCTTCTTTTTCTTCTCCTTCTTTGTCTTCTTCTTCTTCTTCTTATTCTTGTTCTTTTCTTCTTTTCTTCTTCTTCTTTGTCTTCTATCTCTTTTCGTTCTTCTTCTTCTTCATGCCTTCTTCTTCTTCTTCTTCTTCTTCCTTTTCTTCTTCTTCTTCTTTTAGTTCTTCTTATTCTTCTTTTTCATCTTCTTCTTCTTCTTCTTCTTTTTCATCATCTTCTTCTTCTTCTTCTTCTTCGAAGCTTTCATGTTCTTCATCTTCGACCTCTGCCTCTTCTTCGTCTTTTATTTCGTTTTCGTATTCTTCTTCTTCGACTTCTTCGTCTCCTTCTTCTTCTTCAACTTCTTCTTGTTCGTGTACTTCTTCCTGTTCTTCTTATCCTTCTTCTTCTTCAACTTTTTTGGTTTCTTGATCTTCTTTTTTTCTTCGTCTTCTTCTTTTTCTTCTTCTTTCTCTTCTTTATATTCTTCTTCGCCTTCTTCTTCTTTCTCTTCCTCTTCTTCTTCTTCTTCTTCTTTAACTTCTTCTTCTTCTTCTTCTTCTTCTTCCTCTTCTTCTTCCTTTTCTTCTTCTTCTTCTTCTTTGTCTACTACTTCTTTTGGTTCTTCTTCTTCTTCTTCTTTTTCATCTTCTTTATTTCTTCTTCTTCTTCTAAGTCTTCTTCTTCTTCTAAGTCTTCATCTTCTTCTACTTCGTTCTGTACCTCTTCTTCTTCTGTGTCTTCTTCGTCTTCTTCTATTTCATCTTCGTATTCTTCTTCTTGGACTTCTTCGTCAACTTCTTCTCGTTCGTGTTCTTCTTTCTTTTCTTCTTATTCTTCTTCTTCTTTAACTTTTGTTTTCTCTATCTTCTTTCTTCTTTGTCTTCTTCTTCTTCTTCTTCTTCTCCCTCTTCTTTAAATTCTTCTTCGCCTTCTTCTTTTTCTTCCTCTTCTTCTTCTTCTACATCTTCTTCTTCTTCTTCTTCTTCTTCTTCTTCTAGTTTGTCTATTTGTTCTTCTTCTTCTTCTTTGTCTTCTTCTTCTCCTCCTCCTTCTCATCAACATCATCTTCTTCTTCTTCTCCTTCTTCTTCTTCTTCTTCTTCTTCTTCTTAATCATCTTTTTTTCTTCTTCTTCTTCTTCTTCTCTTTTTGCATCTTCGTCTTCTTCTTCTTCTACTTCTTCTTCATCTTCTTCTTCTTATACTTCTTCTTCTTCATCTTCTTCTTCATCTCCTTCTTCTTCCTCCTCTACTACTTCTTCCTCTTCTCTAACTTCTTCTTCTTCCTATTCCCCTTCTTATTCTTCCTCTTCTTCTTCTTCTTCTTCATCTTTTTCTCCTTCGTCTTTTTCTTTTTACTCATCTTCTTCATCTTCTTTGTCTTCTTCTTCTCTTCTTCTTCTTCTTCTTCATCTTCTTCTTCTTCCACTTCTTTCTCT
>JAIUJO010000783.1:150000-162500 GCA_023846275.1 Vanilla planifolia
TCTTATTCTTCTTCTTCTCCTCCTCTGCCTTCTTCTTCTTCTTAATCTTTTTTGCCTACTTCTTCCTTTTCTTCTTCTTCTTTGTCTTCTTCTTCTTCTTCTTCTCTTCCTTCTTCCTCTTATTTATCCTCTTTTTCTCCGTCATCTTCTTCTTCCTTTTCTTCTTCTTCATCTTCTTCTTTTTTGTCGTTTCTTCTTTTTCTTCATGTCCTTCTTCTTCTTCTTCTTCTTCTACTTCTTCTTCTCCATCTTCTCCTTCTGCTTCTTCTTCTTCTTCATGATCTTCTTCTTCGTCTACTTCTTCTTCTTCTTCTTCTTCATTTTGTTCATCATCATCATCTTCTTCTTCTTCTTCTTTTACTACTTCGTCTCCTCCTCCTTCTTCTTCTTCTTCTTCTTCCCCTTCTTCTTGCTCCTCCTCTTCTTCTTTTTCTTCATGTTCTTCTTCTTATTCTTCCTTTTCTTCTTCTTCATAATCTTCTTCTTCTTCTTCTTTTACTTCTTCTTCTTATACTTCTTCTTCTACTTCTTCTTCTCCTCTTCCTCCTTCTTCTTCTTCTTGTTGTAGTTCTTTTTCTTCTTTTTATTCTTCTTTTTCTTTTTCTTCTTCTTATTCTTCTTATTCTTGTTCTTCTTCTTCTCCTTCTTCTTAATCTTTTATCATATTCTTCTTCTTTTTCTACTTCTACTTCTTTTTCTTCTTTGTCTTCTTCTTCATCTTCTTCTTTTTCCTCTTCCTCATCATCATCATCTTCTTCCTCTTCTTCTTCAATTTTCTATTATTTCCCTTCTTTATCTTCTTGTCCTCCTTATTCTTCTGCTTCTTCTACCTCTTTTTCTTCTTCAACTTCTTCTTTCTCTTCTTGCTCTTTCTCCCTCTTCATCATCATCATCATCATCATCTTCTTCGTCATCTTCTTCTTCTTCATTTTCTTATTTTTCCTTTTCTTCACCATTTTCATTTATATCCATTTCACTTTTTCTTTCCCTTCTTCGTGTTCCTCTTCTTCTTCTACTTACTCTTCTTTTTCTTCTTCTGCTTCTTCTTATTCTTATTCCTCTTCTACTTCTCCCCTGTCTTCTTCTTCTTTTATTTCTTCTTCTTCCTCATCCCCTTTTTCTTCTTCTTCTTCTCCTTCTTCTTCTTCTTCATATTCTTCTTCCTCTTCAACATTTTCTTCTCCTTCTACTTCTCCTACTTCTTCCTTACTTGCTCGTCTTCCTCTTCTTCTTCGTCTTCTTCTTGTTCCTCATCTTCCTTATCTTCTTCTACTACTGCTACTACTTCTTCAACTTCTTCTTCTTCTTCTTCTTCTTCTTTGTTGTCTTCATGTTCTTCGTCTTCTTCGTCATCTTCTTCTTCTTCTTCTTTTTCTTCTTCTTCTTCTACTTCTTCTTCTTCATCTTCTTCTTCTTCTTCTTCTTCTTCTTCTTCTTCTTCTACTTCTTCTTCTTCTTTTTCTACCTCTTTTCATTCTTCTTCTTCTTCTTCTTATTCTTCTTCCTCTTCTTCTACTTTTTCTTGTTCTTCTTATTTTACTTGTTCTTTTTCTTCTTCATCTTCTTCCTCATCATCTTCTTTTTCTTGTTATTCTTCCTCTTTTTCTTCTTCTTCTACTTTTCCTTCTTCTTCTCCTTCTTCCTCTTCTCCTACTTCTCTTTCTTCTTGTTCAACTTCTTGTTCTTCTTCTTCTACTTCTTTTTCTCTTCTTCTTCTTCTTCTTCTTCTTCTTCTTCATTTTCTTCTTCTTCTTCTTCTTCTACTTCTTCTTCTCCTACTACTACTTCTTGTTCTGCTTCTTCTACTTCTTCTTCCTATTATTCTTCTTCTCTTTCTTCTTCTTCTTCTTTGTCTTCATGTTCTTCGTCTTCTTCATCTTCTTCATCTTCTTCGTCATCTTCTTTCTATTCTGATTCTTTTTCTTCATCTTCTTCGCCTTCACCTTCTTCTTCTTTCTATTCAATTTTCCTCTTCTTTTTCTTCGGATTGTTCTTCTTCTTCTCCTTCTTCCTCCTCCTGTTCTCATTCTTCTTCTTCTTCTTTTTCTTCTTCTTGTTCTTTTTCTTCTTCTTCTTTCTCATCTTCTTCTTCTTTTTCTTCTTCTTCTTCTTTTCCTTCTTCTTCTTCTCTTCTTCTTCTTCTTCTTCTTCTTCTCCTACTTCTCTTTCTTCTTCTTCTACTTGTTCTTCTTCTTTTACTTCTTCTTCTCCTACTTCTCCTTCTTCTTCTTCTACTTGTTCTTATTCTTTTACTTCTTCTTCCTCTTCATTGTCTTCTTGTTCTTCTTCTTCTTCTTTTTCTTCTTGTTCTTCTTGTTCTCATACTTCTCTTTCCTTTTATTCTACTTCTTGTTCTTCTTCTTCTGCTTCTTCTTCCTCTTCTTCTTCTTCTTCTTCTTCGTAATTTCTTCTTCTTCTTCTTCTTCTTCTTCTTTTTCTTCTTCTTCTTCTACCATTACTTCTTGTTCTTCTTCTTCTACTTCTTCCTCCTCTCCTTCTTCTCTTTCTTCTTCTTCTTCTTCTTTTTCTTCTTCTTCTTCTCATATTCTTTATATTCTTCTTCTTCTTCTACTTCTTTTTCTTCTTCATTTTCTTCTTGTTCTTTTTCTTCTTCTTCTCTTTCTACTTCTTCTCTTTCTACTTCTTCTTCTTCAACTTCTGTTTCATTTTCTTCTTCAATTTCTTCTTCTTCATCATCTTTTTCTTCTTCTTCTTGTTAGTCGTCTTCTTCTTCATCTTCTCCTTCATCTTTCTCTACTTCTTCCAATTCTTCTTTTTCATCATCATCTTCTTCTTCATTTTCTCCATCTTCTTCTTCTTCTTCTTCTTCTTCTATTACTTCTTCTTCTTATTAATCTTCTTCTTCTTCTTCTTCTTCATGTTCTTCATTATCATCATCATCTTGTTCTTCTTTTTTTTTTCTTCTTCTTAGCCTTCTTCCTCTTCTTCTATTTCTTCTACTTCTTCTTCACCTTCTTCTCCTTCTTCCTCTTTTTCTTTTTCTTCTCCCTCTTCTTCTCCTTCTCCTACATCTTCTTCTTCTTCTTCTTCTTCTTCTTCATCTTCATTTTCTTCTTCTTCTTATTCTTCTTTTTTTGCATCTTCTTCTTCTACTTGCTCTTCTTATTCTACTTTTTTTCCTTCTTTTCCTTTTTCTTCTTCTTCTTCTTCTTCTTCCTCTTCTTGTTTTTCCTCTTTTTCTTCTTCTACTACTACTTTTTCTTGTTCTTCTTATTACACTTTTTCTTCCACCTCTTCTTACTCTTCCTCTTCTTCTTCTTCCTTTTCTTCTTCTTCCTTTTCTTCTTCTCCTTCTTCTTCTTTTTCTTCTTCCTCTCCGTTTGCTTCTTCTCCTTCATCTTCTTCCTCTTTTTCTTCTTCTATTCTTTTATTCTTCTTCTTCTTCCATTTCTTCTTCTTCTTCTTCTTCTTTTTCTATTTCTTCTTCTTCTTCTTTTTCTTATTCTCCTTCACCTTTTTCTTCTTCTTTTTCTTCTTCTTCATCTTCTTTTCCTTCTTCATCTTCTATGACTTCTTCTTCTTCTTCTTCTTTTTATTCTTCTTCTACTTCTTCTTGTTCCTCTTCTTCTTTTTCTTCTCGTCCCCCTCCACCTCCTCCTCTTTCTACTACTACTTCTTCTTCTTTTACATCTTCTTATTCTTATTCTTCTTCATCTACTTCATCCTCATCTTCTTGTTCCTCCTCTTCTTACTCCTCTGCTTCCTGCTCTTCATCTTCTTCTTCCTCTTCTTCATCTTCGTATTCTTCATCTTCTTCCTCGTCGTCTCTTCTTCTTTTTCTTCATCATCATCATATTCTTGTTCTTTTTTTTCTTATTTTTTCTCTTGTTCTTCTTCTTCTTCTTCTTCTCCTTCATCTTCCTCGACTTCTTCTACCACTTCTTCACCTTCTTCATCATCTTCTTCTTCTCCTTCTCCATCTTCTTCTTCTACTACTTCTTCTTCCTCGTCTTCTTACTCTTCTTCTATTTCTTCTCCTTCTTTTTCTTCTCCCTCTTCTCCTTCTTCTTCTTCTTTTTCTTCTCCCTCTTCTTCACCTTCTCATACATCTTCTTTTTCTTCTTCTTCTTCTTCTTCATTTCGTTCTTTTTCTTATTCTTCTTTTTCTTGTTATTTATCTTTTTCTACTTCCTTTTCCTTCTTCTTCTTGTTATTTTTCTTGTTCTTCTTCTTCCTCCTCTTATTCTTCTCTACTTCTTCTTCTTCTTTTTTCTTCTGTCTTTTTCTTCTTCCTATACCTCTTTTTCTTCCTCCTCTTCTAACTCTTCCTCTTCTTCTTATTCCTTTTCTTCTTCTTCTTCGTTTTATACTTCTCCTTCCTACTCTTCTTCTTCTTCCTCTCCTTCTTCTTCTTCTCCTTCATCTTCTTTTTCTTTTTCTTCTTCTCCTTCTTCTTCTTCTTCTTCTTCTTTTATTTCTTCTTCTTTTACTACTACTTCTTCTTCTTCTTTTTCTATGTCTTCTTCTACTTCTTCTTTTTTCTTGTTCTCCTTAACCTTTTTCTTCTTCTTCTTCTTCTTCGCCTTCACCTTCTTTTTCTTCTTCTTCTTCAAGTTCTTCTTCCAATTCTTCTACTTCTTCTTTTTTCTATTCTTCTTCTACTTCTTCTTCCACTTCTTCTTCTTCTTTTAGTCCTCCTCCACCTCCTCCTCTTTCTTCTTCTTCTTCTTCTTCTTTCACTTCTTGTTATTCTTATTCTTCCTCATCTTCATCTTCATCTTCTTATTCCTCTTCTTCCTGGTTTTCATCTTCTTCTTCCTCTTCTTCATCTACTTATTCTTCATCTTCTTCCTCTTTGTCTCTTCTTCTTTTTCTTCATCATTATCATGGTCTTGTTCTTCTTCTTCTTTTTTTTCTTCTTCTTCTACTTTTTCTTCCTCTTCTTCTTCTTCTTCTTCTTATTCTTCATCTTCTTCCTTCTTCCACTTCTTCCCCTACTTCTTCTTCTTCTTCTTCTTCTTCTTCTTCTTCTTCTCCTTCGCCTTCTTCATCTTCTTCTTCTTCTTCTTCTTCTTCTTCTTCTTCATTTTCTTCATATTCTTCTACTTCTTCTTCTTCTTCTTCCCTTTCTCCTTCTTCCTCTTCTTCTTATTGTTCTTCTTTTTCTTCTTCAACTTCTTCTTAATCTTCCTTATCTTCATCTTCTTCTTCTTCTTCTTCATCTTCTTCTTCTTGTTCTTCTTTTTCTTCTTGTTCTTCTTCATCTATTTCTTCTTCTACTTCTTCTTCTTCCCCTCCTCTTCCTCCAACTCCTCCTTCTTCTTCTTCTTCTTCTTCTTGATCTATTACTTCTTCTTCTTCTTCTATTACTTCTTCTTCTTCACCTTCTTCTTCTTCTTCTTCTTCTTCTTCTTTTTTATCTTCATCTTTTTTGTCCTCTTCTTCTTCTTTGTCCTATTCTTTTTTTTCATGTTTTTCTTTTTCCTATCATTCTTCTTCTTCTTCTTCTTCTTCTTCTTTTGCTTGTTCTTCTTCTTCTTTTTCTTCATCTTATTCTTCTTTTGCTTCTTCCTTAACATCTTCTTTTTTTATTATTCTTCTTCTTCTTCCTATTCGTCTTCTTCCTCTTCGTCTTCTTCTTCTTATTTTCTTTGCCATTATCTTCTTCTTCTTCACCTTTTTCATCTTCTTCTTTTACCTCTTCTTCTTCTTCTTGTTCTTCTTCTTCTTCTTCTTCATCCTCTTTTTCTTCATGTTCTTCTTCCCCTTCCTTTTCTTCTTCGTGAACATTTTCCTCTTCTTGGTCTTCTTCTTCTTCTTATTCTTCTTTCTTCTTCTTTTTCTTCTTCTTCTTCTTCTTTATCTTCTTCTTCTTCTTCTTATTCATCTTCTTCTTTCTCTTCTTCTTCTTCCACTTTTTTGTTCATCATTTACTTCTTTTGCTTCTTCATCATCATCTTCTTCTTCTTCTTCTCCTCTTCCACCTCCTCCTTCATCATCTTCTTCATCTTCTTCTTCTTCCTTGTTCTTCTTCTTCTTCTTCTTCTTGTTCATCTTCTTAATCGTCTTCTTCTTGTTCTTCTTCTTCTACTTCTTCTTCTTCTTATTCTTCATCTTCTTTGTCTTCTTCTTCTTGTCCTTCTTCTTCTTCTTTCTCATCTTCTTCTTCTCTTTCATTTTCTTCTTTCTCTTCCATTCTTATTCAACTTCTTCTCGTTTTTCTTCTTGCACTTCTTGTTCTTGTTCTTGTTCTTCTTCTTCTTCTTCTTCTTCTTCTTCTTCTTCGTCTTCTTCTTCTTCTTCTCCTCTTCCACCTCCTCCTTCATCTTCCTCTTCTTCTTCTTCTTCTTCTTCTTCTTTTTCTTCTCCTTCTCCTTCTCCTTCTTCTTTTCCTCCACCTTCTTCTTCTTCTTCTTCTACTTCTTCCTCATCTTCATCTTCTTTTTCTACTTTTTCTTCTACTTCTTCTTCTTATTCTTCCTCTCCTTCTTCATCTTCTTCTACTTCTTCTTGTTCTTTGCCTTCATCTTCCTCATCTTCTTCTTCTTGTTCTATACTTTCTACTTCTTCTTCTTCTTCTTCTTCTTCTTCTCTTTCTTATTCTTTTTCTTTTTCTTCTTATCCTTCTAGTTCTTCTTCTTTGCCATATTCTTCTTCGTCTTCTTCTTCTTCTCCTTCTTCATGTTTTTCCTCTTCTTCCTCTTCTTCTTCTTCTTCTTCTTCTTCTTCTTCTCTTCTTCTTCTTCTTCTTCTTCTTTTTCATTCACTTTTTTCTTTTTCTTCTTCATCATCTTCCTCTACTTCTTCCTCTTCTCATCCATCATCTTCTTCTTCGTCTTCTTCTTCTTCTTCTTCTTCTTCTTATTCATCTTCTTCTGTCCCTTCATCTTCTTCCACATTTTCTTCTTCGTTTACTTCTTTTGTTTCTTCGTCTTTTTCTTCTTCTTCTTCTTCTCCTCTTCCACCTCCTCCTTCATCTTCTTCTTCTTCTTCTTCTTCTTCTTCTTCCTCTTCTTCATCATTTCTTCTTCTACTTTTTTTTCATCTTATTCTTCATCTTCTTTGTCTTCTTCTTCTTGTTATTCTTCTTCTTCTTCCTCATCTTCTTGTTCTCTTTCATTTTCTCCTTTCTCTTCTTGTTCTTATTCAACTTCTTCTCGTTCTTCTTCTTCCACTTCTTGTTCTTGTTCTTGTTCTTCTTCTTCTTTATCTCTTGTTTTTCTTCATCATCAACTTCTTCTTTTTCTTCTTCTTCTTTCTCTTCATCATCATCATCTTCTTCTTTTTCTTCTTGTACCTCTTCTTCTTCTTCTCCTCCTTTTACTTCTTCTTCTTCTTCTTCTTCTTCATCTTCTTCTCTATTGTCTTCTTCTTCTCCTTTTTCTTCACTTTCTTCTTCATCATCATCTTCTTCTTCTTCTCCTTCTTCTTTTTCTTCAACATTTTTTTCTTCCTCTTCTTATTTTTCTTGTTTTTCTTCTTCAGGTTGTTTTTCTTCATCATCATCATCTTTTTCTTCTTCTTCTTATTATTATTATTATTCCTCTTCTTCTTCTTCAACTTCATCTTCTTCTCGTTGTTCTTCTTTTTCTTCTTCATTTTCTTCTTCTTCTTCTTCTTCTTCTTCTTGTTATACTTCTTCTTCTTCTTCTTCTTCTTCTTCTTCTTCATCTTATTTTTATAATTCTTCTTCTTCCACTTCTTCTTCTTCTTCAAGTTCTTCGTCTTCTTCTTCTTCCTTTTAATCTTTATCTTTTTTTTTTCTTCTTCTTCTTCGTCCACTTCTTTTTCTTGATCTTGTTCTTCTTCAACCTCTTCAACTTCATCATCATCATCTTCTTCTTCTTCTTCTTAATTTCATTATTCTTCCTCTTCTTCTTCTTCTTCTTCCTGTTCTTCTTTTTCCAATTTTTCTTCTTCCTATTTTTCTTTTTCTTCTTCTTCTTCTTTCCCTCTTCTTACTCATCTACATCTAATTCTTCTTCAACCTCTTCTTCTTCCTCTTCATCATCTTCATCTTCTTCTTCTTCGTCTTCTTCATCTTCATCACTTACTTCTTCTTCCCCTTCTTCGTCTTCTTCATCTTCATCCCTTTCACTTTTTCTTCACCTTCCTCTTCCTTTCCTTCTTCTTCTTCTTCTTCCACTTCTTCTTCTTTCACTTCTGCTTTTTCCTCTTCTTTTACTTTATCTTTTTCTTCATCATCATTGTCTTCTTCTTCTTCTTCATCATCATCTTTTACTTCTTCTTGTTCTTCATCTTCTTCTTCATTTTTTCCTTCCACTTCTTCTTCTTCGTTTGCCTCTCCTTCTTGTTCTTCATCTTTGTCATCTTTTTCTTCCTTTTTCCCTTTCTTCTTCCTATTCTTTGCCTTCTTCTTGATTTTCTTCTTCTTCTTCTCCTCCTCCTTCTCCTCCTCCTCCACCTTCTTCTTCTTCTTCTTCTTTTTCATCTTCTTCTTCTTCTTCTACTTCTTCTTTTTATTATTCTTCTTCTTCTTACTCTTCTTCCTCTTCTTTTGCTTCTTCTTCTTCTTATTCCTTTTCTTTTTCTTCTTCTTTTACTCTTCTTCTTCTAATTCTTATTATTCTTCTTCTTCACCTAATCCTACTACTTCTTCTTCTTCTCATTCCACTTCTTCTTCTTCTTCTTCATCTTCTTCTTCATCTTGTTCATCTTCTTCTTCTTCTTCTTCTCCTTTTCACTATCATTTTCTTCTTCCTCCTTTTCTTATTTTTCCTCTTTTTCTTCATCATCTTCTTCTTCTTCTTCTTCATCTTATTCCTCTTCTTCTTCTTCTTCTTCTTCATCTTCTTCTTGTTGTTCTTCTTTTTCTTCTACATTTTCTTCTTCTTCTTCTTCTTCTTCTTCTTCTTCTTCTTCTTCATCTTCTTCTTGTTGTTCTTCTTTTTCTTCTACATTTTCTTCTTCTTCTTCTTCTTCTTCTTCTTCTTCTTCTTCTCCTCCTTTTTCTTCTTCTTCTTCTTCTTGTTATATTTCTTCTTCTTCTTCTTCTTCATCATCTTATTAATATTATTCTTCTTCTTCCTCTTCTTCTTCTTCTTCTTCTTCAAGTTCTTCGTCTTCTTCTTCTTCTTCTTTTTCATCTTCATCTTTTTTGTCTTCTTCTTCTTTGTCCACTTCTTTTTCTTGATCTTCTTCTTCTTCCTCATCTTCAACATCATCATCATCAACTTCTTCTTCTTCTTCTTCTTCTTGTTCTTCTTTTTCCAATTTTTCTTCTTCCCTTTCTTCTTTTCTTCTTCTTCTCCCACTTCTTACTCGTTTACATCTAATTCTTCTTCAACCTCTTCTTCTTCCTCTTCATCATCTTCATCTTCTTCTTCTTCGTCTTCTTCATCTTCATCACTTTCTTCTTCTTCCCCTTCTTCGTCTTCTTCATCTTTATCCCTTTCAATTTTTCTTCACCTTCTTCTCCCTTTTCTTCTTCTTCTTCTTCTTTCTCTTCTTCTTCTTTCACTTCTACTTTCTCCTCTTCTTTTACGTTAGCTTTGTCTTCGTCATCTTTGCCATCTTCTTCTTCTTCTTCTTCATCTTCTACTTCTTCTTGTTCTTCATCTTCTTCTCAATCTTTTTCTTCCACTTCTTCTTCTTCTTTTGCCTCTCCTTGTTCTTCATCTTTGTCATCTTGTTCTTCCTTTCCTTTTCTTGTTCCTTTTCTTCGCCTTCTTCTTGTTTTTCTTCTTCTTCTTCTTCTCCTCCTCCTCCTCCTCCTCTTTCTTCTTCTTCTTTTTCTTCTTCTTCTTCTTCTTCTTCTTCTTCTTCTTACTCTTCTTCCTCTTCTTCTTCTTATTCTTTTTCTTTTTCTTCTTCTTCTAAACCTTATTATTCTTCTTCTTCCCCAACTCCTATAACTTCTTCTTCTCATTCCACTTCTTCTTCATCTTCTTCATCTTCATCTTCATCTTCTTTGTCTTCTTCTTTTTCTTCTTCTTCCTCTTTTCGCTATCATCTTCTTCTTCTTCCTCTTCCTTCTCTTCAACTTCTTCTTCTTCCTCTACCTCTACCTCTTCTTCACCTTCTTCTTCTTCGTCTCTTCTTCTTCATCTTCTCCTTCTCCTTCTTCTTCTACTTTTTCTCCATTTTCTTGTTCTTCTTCTTCTTCTTCTTCTAACTCTACTTTTTCTTGTTCCTTCTCTTCTTCTTCCTCCTCTTTTTTGTCTTGTTGTTCTTCTTCTTCTTTCCCTACTTCTTCTTCTTCTTCTTCTACTTCTTCTTTTCCTTCTTCTTGTTCTTCTTCTTCGTTTTTTCTTCTTCTTCTTTTTCTTCCTCTTCTTCGCCTACTTCTTTTCTCCTTCGTCTTCTTCTTCTTCTTCTGCTTCCTCTTCTCCACTGCTTCTTCTTCATCTTCTTCGCCTCTTCTTCTTTTTCTTCATCATCCTCTTCTTCTCTCTCTTTTCTTCTTCTTCTTCTTTTACCTCTTCTTTTCATTTTCTCCTTCTTCTTCTTCCTTACCATCTTCTTCTTCTTTACCTTCTTCTTCTTCTTCATCATCTACTTTTTCTTCTTCTTCTTCTTCTTCTTCTTCTTCTCCTCCTCCTCCTCCTCCTCCTCCTTCTTCTTCATCTTCTTCTTCTACTTCTTTTTCTTCTTCTACTTCTTTTTCTTCATCATCATCATCATCTTCTTCTTCTTCTTCTTCTTCTTATTCTTCTTCTTCCTCTTCCTCTTCTTCTTCTTCTCTTACTTCTTCCTCTTGTTCTTCCTTTTCTTCTTTTTATTCTTGATCTTTTTCTTCTTCTTCTTTAGGTTCTACTTCTTCCCCAGTTCCTCCTACTTCTTTCTATAGTTCTTCTTCTTCGCCCTCTTCTTCTTCTTCTTCTTCCTCTTTTTTATCTTCTTCTTCTTCTTCGCTTACTTCTCTTTTGTCTTCTTCTTCTTCGTTTTCTTTGACTTCTTCTTCTTCTTCTTATTCTTCTTGTTGTTCTTCTTCTTCATTTTCTTCTTCTTCGTACTACTCCTCCTCTACTTCTTCCCCTTCATCATCCTCTACATCTTCTTCCAATTCTTCTTCTTCTTCATCATCTTCCACTTCTCAATCTCAACCTCATTCTTCTTCTTCTCCTCCTACTCGTCCTTCTGCTTCTTCTTCTTCTTTTATTCTTTTTTCTTCTTCTACTTCTTCTTGCTCTTCTTCTTCTTATTACTCTTCTTCTTCTTCCTATCATTCTTCTTCTTCTTCTTCTTCATGTCCTTCATCATCATCATCATGATCTTCTTCTTCATCTTCTTCTTCTTCTTCACCTTCTTCTACTTCTTCTTCTTCTTCTTCTTCTTCTTCTTTCCTTCTTTGCCTTTTTTTTCCTTCTTCTTCATCATCATCATCTTCCTCTTCTTCTTCATTTTCCTATTCTTTCCCTTCTTTATCTTCTTCTCCCCCTTTTTCTTCTTCTTCTTCCTCTTCTTCTTCTTAAACTTTTTCTTCTTCCTCTTCTTGCTCTTCCTTTTTTTCTTTGTCCTCTTCTTACTAGTCTACATCTAATTCTTCTCCATCTTCTTCTTCTTCTCCCTCTTCATCATAATCATCATCATCTACTTCTTTTTCTTCTTCTTCTTCATCATCTTCTTCTTTTTCCTCTTCTTCATCTTTTTCATCTTTATCCATTTCACTTTTTCTTTGCCTTCTTTTTCTTCCTCTTCATCTTCTTCTTCTTCTACTTCTTCTTCTTCTTCTTCTTCTATTTCTTCTCTTTCTTTTTCATCTTCATTTTCTTTCACTTCTTATTCTTCCTCTTTTTTGTCTTTTTCTTCTTGTTCTTCATCTTGGCCTTCTTCTTCTTCTTCTTCTCCTTCTTATTCTTCTTCTTCTTCTTCTTCTTCTTCTTCTTCATCTTCTTCTTCTTCCAATTTTTCTTCTTCCTCCTCTCTATTGTCTTCTTCATCCTTGTCATCTTATTCTTTGTTTTCCTTTTTTTCCACTTCTTCATCTTCTTCTTCTTCCTCTCCTTCTTCTTCTTCTTCTTGTTCTTCTCCTCCACGTCCTTCTCCTTCTCGTTGTTCTTGTCATTGCTTTTTATTCTTCTTAATCATCTTATTCTTCTTCTTTCCCTCCTTCTTCTTCTTCTTCTTCTTTCCCTCCTTCTTCCGCTTCTTCTTCTACTTCTTCTTCGTCTCTTTCTCCTTCTCCTTCTCCTTCTTCTACTTCTTCTTCTTCTTCTTCTCCTTCCTCCCCCACTTCTTCTTCTTCTTCTTCTTCTTCATGATCTTCTTCGACTTCTTCTTTTTCTTCTTCTTCTTCTTCTTCTTCTACTACTACTACTACTTCTTCTTCTTCCTCTTCCTCTTCCTCTTCTTTGTCTCCTCCTCCTTCTTCATCTTCATCATCATTGTCATCATCTCCTTCTCCTTGTTGTTCTTCTTCTTTGTCTTATTTTTACGCTTCCTTTTCTTAATTTCCTTCTTATTTATTTTCTTGTTCTTCTTTTTCTTCTTATTAATCTTCTTTCTCATCACCTTCACCTTTTTCTTATCTTCTTCTTTTTCCTCTTCTTCTTCTTCTTCATTGTCATCTTCTTCTT
>JAIUJO010000783.1:167500-170000 GCA_023846275.1 Vanilla planifolia
GCTTCTTCTTCATCTTTTTCTCCTTCTACATCTTCTTCTACTTCTTCTTCTTCTTCTTCTTTGTCTTCTTATTCTTCTTCTTCTTCATCATCATCATCTTCTCCTCCTTCCTCTTTATCATCATTATCATTATCTCCTTCTCCTTCTTGTTCTTCTTCTTCTTTGTCTTCATTTTCTGCTTCTTTTTCTTCTTCGTCTTCTTCTTCATTTTCATGTTCTTCTTTTTCTTCTTATTAGTCTTCTTCCTCTTCACCTTCTTCTTTTTCTTATCTTCTTCTTTTTCCTCTTCTTCTTCTTCTTCATCATCTTCTTCTTCTTCTTCTTCTTCTTAATATTCTTCTTCTTCTTCTTCTTTTTCTTCATCTTATTCTTCTTCTACTTCTTCTTCGTCTTCTTCTTCTTCTATTTCTTCTTCTTCCTCATCATCATCTTCTTCTCCTTTCCTTCTTCTCCTTCTTCTTCTTCTTCTACTACTACTACTACATTTTCTTCTTCTTCGTCTTCTTCTTCTTCTTCTTTTTCATTTTCTTCTCCTTCTTCTTCTACTCCTACTTCATCTTCCTCTTCTTCTTCTTCTTCTTCTTCTTCCTCATCTTCTTCTACTACTTCTTCTTCTTCTTCAACTTCTTCTTCTTCTTGTTCTTCTTTTTCTTCTTCTTCTTCTTCTTCTTCTTTGTCTTCATGTTCTTCGTCTTTTTTGTCTTCTTCTTCTTCTTCTTCTTCTTCTTCTTCTACTTCTTCTTCGTCAACTTCTTTCTCTTTTGGTTCGCTATCTTCATCTTCTTCGTCCTCACGTTCTTCTTCTTTATCTTTAATTTTCTTCTTCTTTTCCTTCAGATTCTTCTTCTTCTTCTTCTTCTTCTACCTTATCTACTTATTCTTCTTCTTCTTCATCATGTTCTTCTTCCTCTTTTTCTTGTTCTTCTTATTCAACTTCTTTTTCTTCTTCTTCTTCCTCACCATCTCCTTTTTCTTGTTCTTCTTCATCTTTTTCCTCTTCTTCTTCTTTTTCTTTTCCCTCTTCTTCTCCATCTTCTTCTTCACCTTCTTCTTCATCTTCTTCTTCTTCTTCTTCTTCTTTTCTCCTACTTCTCTTTCTACTTCTTCTACTTCTTGTTCTTCTTTTCCTTCTTCCTCTTCTTCTTCTTCTTCTTTTTAATATTCTTCTTGTTCTTTTTCTTCTTCTTCTTTTTCTTGTTCTTCTTCTTCTTCTTCTACTACTACTACTTCTTGTTCTTCCTCTTCTACTTCTTCTTCCTCTTTTTCTTCTTCTTTTTCTTCTTCTTCTTCTTCTTCTTCTTTCTCTTCCGGTTCTTTGTCTTCATCATCTTCGTATTCATCTTCTTCTTCTTTATCATCAATTTTGTTCTTCTTTTTCTTCGGATTGTTCTTCTTCTTCTTCTTCTTCTTCTTCCTCCTCCTCTTCTCATTCTTCTTCTTCTTCTTCTTCTTCTTCTTCTACTTCTTTTTCTTTTTCTTCTTCTTCCTCATCATCTTCTTTTTCTTCTTCTTCTTGTTCTATTTCTACTTCATCTTCTTCTTTTCCTTCTTCTTCTTCTTCTTCTTCTTCTTCTCCTCCTCCTACTACTACTTCTCTTTCTTCTTCTTCTAATTCTTCTTCTTCTTCTTCTAGTTCTTCTTCCACCTCTTCTTCTTCTACTTCTTCATTTTCTTCTTCTTGTTCTTCTTCTTCCTTTTCTTCTTCTTCTTCTTCTTCTTCTAATTTGTTTTCTTCTTCTTCTTTTACTACTACTTCTGCTTGTTCTTCTTCTTCTACATCTTCTTCCTCTTTTTCTTCTTCTTCTTCTTCTTCTTCTTCTCCATATTCTTCTTCTCTTCTCCTTCTTCTTCTTTTTTTTCTTCTTCTTCTTCTTGTACTTTTTCTTTTCTTCTCTTCCTACTTGTTCTTGTTATTATTCTTCTTCTTCTACTTCTACTTCATCTTCTTCTTCTTCTTCATCTTCTTCTTTAGCTTCTTCTTCCTTTCTTCTGCTTCTTACTCCTCCTCTTCTCTTCTTCTCCTTCATCTACCTCTACATCTTCTAATTCTTCTTCTTCTTCTCCAACTCTTCTTTCTTGTTCTTCTTCTTCTTTTTGTATCTTCTTTTTCTTCTTCTTCTACTACTACTACTACTACTTCTTCTTCTTATTACTCTTCTTCTTCTTCCTATTCTTCTTCTTCATGTTCATCATCATCATCATCTTCTTCTTCTTCTTCTTCTTTTTCTTCTTCTTCTAATTCTTCTTCTTCTTCTTCTTCTTCTTCTTCTTCTTCTATTTCTTCTCCTTCTTCTTCTTCTTCTCCTTCTCCTCCTTCTTCATCTTCTACTTTTTCTTCTCCCACTTCTTCACCTTCTCTTACATCTTCTTCTTCCTTTTCTTCTTCTTATTCTTCTTCTTCTTCTTCTTCTTGATTTTCTTCTTCTTATTATTCTTCATTTTCTGCATCTTCTTCTTCTGCTTATTCTTCTTATTCTACTTCTTTCTCCTTCTTCTTATT
>JAIUJO010000783.1:182500-185000 GCA_023846275.1 Vanilla planifolia
TTCTTCCTCTTCTTCCTCTTTTTCTTCTTCTTAATCATAATCATCATCTTATTCTTCTCCTTCATTTTCTTCTTCTTCTTCTTCTTCTTCTTCTTCCTCTTCCTCTTCTTCTTCTTCTTCTTCTTCTTCCCCTTCTTCTTCTTCTTGATCATCATCATCATCATCTTCCTCTTCTCCTTCATTTTCTTCTTCTTGTACTTCTTCTTCTTCTTCTTCTTCTTCTTCTTCTCCTTCTTCTTATTCTTCTTTTTCTTCTTCTTCTTCTTCATCTTCTTCTTATTCTCCTTTTTTTTCTTCCTTTTCTTCTTCTTCATCTTCTTCTTCTTCGTCTTCTCCTTTTTTCCTTCTTCTTCTTCATGTTCTTTTCCTTCTTCTCAACTTCTTTGTCGTCCTCTTCTTCTTCTTCTTCTCTTCTCTTCTTCTTCGTCTTCTTCTTCTTCTTCTTCTACTTTGTCTTCTTCTTCTTCTTCTTTGTTTCCTTCTTCGTCTTCTACTTCTTATTCTTCTTTTTCATCTTCTTATTCTTCCTCTCTTCTTCTTCTTTGTCTTCTTCTTCTTCTTCTTCATAATCTTCTGCTCCTTCATCTTCTTCTTCTAGTTCGTCAACATCTTCTTCTCCTTCTTGTTCTTCTTCTTCTTCTCCTCCTCCTCCTTCTTCTCATTCTTCTTCTTCTACTCCTCCTCCTCAGCCATTTTCTTCTTCTTCTTTTTCTTCTTCTTGTTCTTCTTCTACTTTATCTTTTTCTTCTTCTTCTTCATCATCCTCTTCATCTTTTTCCTCATCTTCTTCAACTTCTTCTTCTCCTTCTCCTTCTTTTTCTTCTTCTTCTTATTTGCCTTCTTCTTCTTCTTCTTCTTCTTCTTCTTTGTGTTCTTCTTCTTCTTCTTCTTCTTCTTCTTCTTCTTTTCCCTCCTCTTTTGCCTCTTCTACTTCCTCTTCCACTTTTAAATATCATTATCATTTTTTTTTGTTATTATTATTGTTATTATTTACCTTCTTCTTCTTCTTCTTCTGCTACTTCTTATTCTTTTTATTCTTCTTCTTCTTCTTTGTCTTTTTCTTCTTCTTCTTCTTCCCCTTTTTCGTCCTCTTTTTCTCCTTCTTCTTCTTCTTCTTTATCTTCATCTTCGTCGTCTACTTCTTCTTCTTCTTCTTCTTTTCTTATTCTACTACCTCTTCTTCTTCTTCTTCTTCATCTTTTTCTTCTTTGTCTCCTTCCTCTACCTCTTCTTTTTCTTCTTCTTCATCTTTTTCTTATCTTTCTTCTATTTCTTCTTCATCTTCTTCATCTTCTTCGCCTTCTTCTTTTTCTTCTTCTTCTTTTTCTTCTTTATCTTCATCATCTTCTTCCTATTCTTATTATTATTATTCTTCTTCTTCTCCTTCTTCTATTTCTTCTTCTGCTTCTTCGTCAACTTCTTCTTCTTCTTTTCCTTATTCTTTTTCTTCTTCCACTTCTTCATGATTGACTTCTTCATTTTCTTCTTCATCTTCTTCTTCATCTTCATCATCATCTTCTTCTTCCTCTTTGTCATCTTCTTCTTTGTCTTCTTCTTCTTTGTTTTCTTCTTTCTTTTCTTCATTTTGTTCTTCTTTTTCTTTTTCTTCTTCTTCTTCTTCTTCTTCCTCCTTGTCGACTTTTTAATCATCTTCATCTTCCTCTTCTTCCTCTTGCTTGTCCTCTTCTTGTACTTCTTTTTCTTCTTCTTCCTCTTCTTCTTCTTCTTCTTCTTTATCTTCTTCTTGTTCTTCTTCCTATTCTCCTTCTTCTTCCACCTCTTCTTTTACTATTTCTTCTTCTCCTTCTTCTCCTTCTTTTTCTTCTTCTTCTTCTTCTTCTTCTTCTTCTTCTCCTTCTCGTTCTTTTTCTTATTATTCTTCTTCTTCTCCTCCTTCTTCCTCTCCTACTTCTCTTTATTCTTCTTTTTGTTCTTCTTCTTGTCTTTCATCTTCTTCTTCCCCATCTTCCTCTTCTACTTCTTTTTCTTCATCATCAACTTCTTCATCCTCTTCTTCTTCCTCCTACTCTTCTTCTTCTTCTTCTTCTTCTCCATTCTCTCATCCACTTTCTTGGTCTTCTTCTTCTTCTTCTTCAAAGCCTTCTTTGCCATTTTCTTCTTGCTCTTCTTCTTCTTCATCTTCTTCTTGTTCTTCTCTTTTTTCTACCCCTTCTTGTTCATCTTCTACTTCTTTCCCTTCTCCTTCTTCTCCATCATCAAATTCTTGTTCTTCTTGTTCTTCTTATTCTTCTTATTCTTCTTGTTCTTCTTCTTCTTTTTCTTCTTCTTTTTTGCCTTCTTCTTCTTTTTCTTCTTCTCCTTCTTTTTCTTCTTCTTCTTCTTCACCTTCTTCATCTTCTTCTTCTTCTTCACCTTCATCATCATCATCTTCTTCTTCTATTACTTCTTCTTCTCCTTTTTCTTCTTCTTCTTCTTCTTTCATTTCTCCTTCTCTTCTTCCTCTTCCTCTCCTTCTTCTTCCACTTCTTCTTTCGTTTCT